>BQKZ01005248.1:11577-34176 GCA_036244855.1 Temnopleurus reevesii | reverse complement strand
GAGGTTATGATGTTAGAGCTCTTTGAACCCCATATAGGAAATGTCATATGAAATATAATTACTGTTGTTATTATATCTAGGCTAAGAATCTAAGATTGTGGTTTTAGGTTAGCATGTATGCTTGTACTTGACAAAGATTGCCCAGGTGCAATGTGGAGGGCTAATTCTGAGAGGGGTCAAATATCTCACAGCTGCCTTGCTTATTATTAGTCATCATTACTTATTTGGGTCCCAGATTTGTCAGATTTTGTGAATAAACCCAAGAAAGATGAGAGATTTTTGCATCATAATCACCATGAATTTCAATGTACAGTCAAATCTGTCTATAGCGGCCACCCATGGGATACAGAAAAAGTGGCCACTCTAGACACGTGACCTCTATAAACAGCTTCTATAACACAAATTGTCATCTGGAGGGATCCAATTTTTTTAAGAGGCCACTGTATACATTTTGGCACCACTATAAAATGATGACTGATAAGACCAGCTTGACTGTACATGTATGCTATGTGAGGATTACAAATTTGTTGCCAGATTATTGATATTTCCGCTAACTTATGAAATCATAATAATTTCTCCCCCTTTTCTGTAGATGCACCATGGTGCGAGGTGAAAGCCACCCATGCTGGATTCAAACATATCCAAACAAAGTTCCCTTGCAAGAAGAAAGAGAGATGGGAGGAGGGACAGTGCGTGAAAGGACGCAACGAACCATGCCATATCACGTAAGTTGATACAAACAAGTATTGATTTATCTAAATTCTAATAGGTCAATGATATCACTGAGAATTAGAAGTGCATTAAGAGTAATGCATGGAACTCAGTACATGTATAAGAAAAAGTGACAGTGCGCAAAAGGACGAACAAACTATCTGACGTCACTGCGTCATTTATTGTGCAACTGCCCACAACCATACATCTTTATTAGATTTTCATAGTAATATATCCTTGTAAAAAGAGAGAGAGAGAGAGGGGGGATGGTTAAAGGAACGTTGTGCGAAGAGCCCATGTCATATCATATAAAATTTACACCTCACAAATGGCAGAGCTGCAAACCACTTACAGGGAATGTTTGTTACAAAGACCTTTTTTGGATGTCAATAGTTTTAGTGTTATACGCAGATTTTTTAATTATCATTGTATTCTGGTCTGGGGGCATTATGAGTTCTGAAAAAAATTAGCAAATTCATGGTCATGAACTTCATGAAAATAGACCCCCAGAGATAATTGAAGCTCAGCCATTCAGTACTGTATTATATTAGTCAAGTTACTGAGGTTTATTCAAGCTTCAGGCTGCCAAGAAATTTTCCAATATTTCTAATTCATGAATGAATGAAAAATAAATCTCTGTCTCTACCTCTCGAATGAGTTCCCTTTTATGGTATGTATAAATCTAATCATATGTAGTTCTGTACCCAGTTAGATTCTGTAACGTATGTCCATTATTTTGTTTTGTTTGCAGCCAAGTTTTGGAGGTGATGGCGGCGTCTAGAGGAGAGGATATTGATGAGTTGGCAGATGTGATGTATGAGAATACAGAGAAGGTGTTCTTCAATAGATGATAATTAGCCCCATCCTCACATGGACAGTGTACACCCAAAAATTCTCATGTGCCTGATAGTCAAACATTCAAGTGCCATTTGCACTATAGGGACAGTGAAAATTCATGCAATTAGCGTATTTCTAGCAAGATATATAAATAATAATACAGTGAAACCTCTTTATAACGAGGTCCTTGGGACCATGAAAATTACCTTGTTATATCAGGTTCCTCATTATATCAGGGTAAAAAAACAAAGAACTATAAAGACCTGGGACCAATAAAATCACCTTGATATAACAGGTATCTCACTATATCTGACCTCTTTATAACGAGGTTCCACTGTAATATACATGTGTAAATCATTAACACGCCATCTCTCTAGTCACCTATTCAGAGGTGCGAGACAATTTATTCAATATTATTACCCGGCCATGGCATAGCTACCAAGTAGGCACTTTTGCATTGAAAGGAATAACTTCCTGCCGGTACCCATTTACTTCACCTGGGTTGAGTGCAGCACAGTGTGAATACATTTCTTGCTGAAGGAAATTGACGTCATGGATGGGATCCAAACCACCAATCTACACGAAAGGCGAGAGTCAGAACCATGACACAAAGACGCTTCCTTGCATTAAAAATTATGTGCAAAATTTGTTGGGGTGGTGTATTTAGACTCTGTGAAATAGATCCTGTTCACACTATCTCAAAGTCCAGTTGAGGACTCCGATTGCACCCACCTCAGCAAATTCTATTGTACTGAACAGACAGGAACTGCATAGTACTCCACCACAAAATCCTTAATGTGTGGAGGGGTTATCAGAGAGGTATGCTTGATCAAAGGAAGGACTCTGTGGTTGAGAGCTATGCAGTCCCTATGTGTTCAGTGCATGTCCCTATGTGTGCAGTGCAAGAGAATATGCAGAGGTGGTTGTTGTCAGAACTCAGACTAGATTAACTATTTCAGAGATGCATGAGGATAGACATGAAAAATATGAATTATGAAACAGGTGAAGCAAATATTTTCTCTCTAGAACCGGATACTGTAAACTACTCTACGTGATTTTTCTCCTGAGAAAATACAATGTTACCTGTTTGGTGATTCATTTTTTAATTTCTTTCCTCATTCAGATTCTAGAATGTTGACATCTCTGTTTTCTGTCATGGGCTAATCTGCAGAGATGCCAAACATTCCAAAATGTGCACAAGGTCAAAATATAAATGTAAATGATGCCACAGCTGAACATACATGTAAGTGAGAGAAAACATGACAACAATAAACATGTGATAGTTGATTACTTTGACCAATTCCTTTGCCTCTTCCTTTTCGAGTGCTCATTGGACATATTATAGCTGTGTTTATAATGGTGATGTGATCAATTTGCATTCCAACTACAGTGGAAACTTGGTGTAAAGAGTTCTGATAAAACAAACTTCGATATAGAATGGTAAAAATCAGGACCCAGCTCTTTATAACTTATTGTTTGATAACCCAACTATAACAAGGTTACTGCTATAACAAGGTATTTTTGAAGGTCCCAAGCACCTCGTTATACTGAGTTTCCACTGTATTGCAATATTAGTGTTCATGCACATTTTTTTTTAACTATATCCGGGCTCCCACTCTACCTCGAAGACCTGGGAAATGATTTTCACTTTTTCCTGTCATAGAAAAATCAGGGAATAAGATAACATTTACTTGGTAACTGATGCCTGAAGATTAGTGAATTACGTTGACAAAGTATGTGATTTTTAAAATTTATCAAGGAAAATTAGGTATGTTCTAAAAAATTCAGAACCCTGAGCAGAAACAATCACATTTATTTGACCAGCAGTAAAATCCCAGTACAAGAATAAATCATGAATAGTGATTTGAAAACAGACAATTAAATAAGAAATGCAATGTAGAAATCAGTAATAAATACTTTTCAAGAAAATAAAGACTGTATTTTTATTCTGTGTTGTCCATTCTTGCAATACAAGTAAATACATCATCAATACCAAGTTACATAATTTCACCTACTACAGAACAAAGACAAATGTTGCAAGTCCAAAAGACAAAAGTGATGAGAACGATAATTATAAACACTGTAGTGAATTTTGCTAAAGCCCCAGTCACACAATTAAACAAACATCTTTGTTCAGGGGTAGTTCACAGTTAATTGAACAAAGAGTCGTATTTAAACGCGCCCAGTTGGGGCCTTGATGTGACTGGGGCTTTCTTTACCTGAAGTCAAACTTGAATGAGGTGCCTAATTGCCGAAATCTAAGGTCCTACCATACTGTATAGTTTTCTCTTCATCTTAATTTATGTCGCCCCTTTATACAAATTGAAACTACTTCTGACGTTCGAGCATAGCCGACTTGGGCAAGATTGACTGCACAACAAAGATTTTTACGGTCCCAGATTTTTGCATTCGTCTGTTTCAGTACCCTGATATGAGATTCCTGATATAACATACTGTATAAGCTGAAATATTTGCGGTGGTTTTATTTTCGCTAATTTCGCGATTATGGCCTCGCGAAAATTTTCCACTCTATATGATGCACATTCATTTGTGTACAAGCACTTTCAAAAATGTGAAAATAACAACGCGCCAATGTGTCAAACTTGTCAGAAATCGCGAAAATATCTGTACGCCAAAATATTACCTTATACAGTAGTCATTTTCATGGTCTCATTACAGGGAAATACCACTGTACCTTTACCTCAAGTAACTTGTTGTTCTGGGAATGTTTAGTACACTTATTTAAATGCAAAATACATCTCTTTAATTATATGAATTCAAACTGAATACTCTTGACAATTAAGAATAGAGTTATTAAACATGCACATATCCTACAACTACAAACTTTGTTCTATATACTTTGTACAGTTTTGCACTGAAATTCAACAGTATTGCATTTTGACTCCATAAAATGTCAAAACCTTGTCTAAAAGACAGCTCCTGAAGGTTACATTCAGGTGTGCACACAAATATCAATGAAAGAATGATGCAATGGCAATAACATGACATCAGATTTTACTGTAAAACATTATGTCGTGGAAACTATACACATCTGATATATAGCAAAATCCCTCATACTGAGAGGTACATGTAAGAATGTGGTCCAAGCTCCTTTTACTTATAACCCTGCTTTAACAAGATTACTGTTATTTTTTATGACCCAAAGCCGCCTATCATACCAAGTTTCCACTGTATAACAACAATACTTTGCACAGAGTTCTTGGAAGAGAGTTCTTGGAACAAGAGATAACAAGAATTTCGCTTAGAGCAGAATTTAGAGTTTTACTCATNATTCTTGCAATACAAGTAAATGCATCATCAATACCAAGTTACATAATTTCACCTACTACAGAATAAAGACAAATGTTGCAAGTCCAAAAGACAAAACTGATGAGAACAATAATTACATATACTGCAGTGAATCATGCTGAAACCTCAGTCACACAGATGCCCATATTGTACATTATTCAACACAACTCTTCTAATAACAGTTAACTGAGCAAAGAGTTGTACTGAATCACGCCCAGTTGAGATCTTGATGTGACTGCAGCTTTCATTACCTGAAGTCAAATTTTGAATAAGGTGCATAATTGCCGAAATCTAAGAGCCTACCATACTGAATAGCTTTCTCTTCCATCTTAATTTATGTCCCCTCTTTATGGAAATTGAAACTAACTTCTGAGGTTCGAGCAAAGCCGACTTGGGCAAGATCGACTGTACAACAACAATTTTAATGGTCCCAGATTTTTGCATTCGTCTGCTTCAATACCCTGATGTGAGATTCCTGATATAACATAGTCATTTTCATGGTCTCATTACAGGGCGATTCCGCTGTATCTTTACCTCATGTAACTTGTTGTACTGGGAATCATGAATAGTGTACTTAAGTAAAAGGCAAAATACGCTTTTCATTACAGTGGAACCACATTATAAAGAGGTCGGATATAGTGAGATACCTGTAGTATCAAGGTGATTTTATTGCTCTAATTCTTTGGGTTTTTTTTACCCTGATATAGTGAGGAACCTGATATAACAAGGTAATTTTCATGGTTCTACGAACCTTGTTATAAAGGGGTTCCACTGTGTCCTTATCACAAGGAACTTGTTGTACTGGGAATGTACTTATCTAAAAGGCAAAATACATTGCATGAATTCAAACTGAATACTAATAACGATAAAGAATAGAGTAATTAAACATGCACATGTCCTACAACTACAAACGTTGTTCTACATACTTTGTACAGTTTTGCATTGAGAATAGACTGCATTGCATTATCACATATTAACAATAGAATATGCCTAAACCTTGTCATTATGACAGCTTCTGAAGCTTGCATGCGGGTGTACACACATACATGTACAGTATATAAATTAAAGAATGATGCAATTGCAATTACATGCTATCCGATTTTACTGTAAAACATTATGCCATGGAAAATATCTATATATATCTGATAAAGCAAATATCCTCATATAAAGAGGTAAAAAGCTGGTCCCAGGTCTTTATAAGTTATGGGGTGTTGTTCAAAGATTGCAATTGATAGAAAATAAATTGCAAATGAAGACGCGCATGAAACAATGATTTTGATTGGTGCATGCCGATCAACTGCAACTTGTTATCAATTGCAACTTTTGAACAGCACCCCCTTAGTCTTATAACCCTGGTATAACAAGATTACTGTTACATATTTGATGGTCCTCAGCACCTCTTTATACCGAGTTTCCACTGTACAACAACAATACTTTGCACAGAGTTCTTGGAAGAGAGTTCTTGGAACAAGAGATAACAAGAATTTCGCTTAGAGCAGAATTTAGAGTTTTACTCATGTATTGCACTGTTCACAATAAGAAGGCACCAAAAGGAGAAAGGTTAAATTGATTAAGCATTGGGACATTGAGTAGGGAGAGGAGTATAGACTGAAGGAAAAGAGGTGAATTAACCCTAAAAAAGCAGGGGTTGAATCAACCCCCTCTCCCCCCTGCCCCCTCCTGACCATAGAAGAAAAAAAAAACCCGGCCTTAGTAGGGTTAAAGATCGCAGAATACAGGTTTGAGAGGGAGCTACCCTGCGCTCCCAAACATGACATGTTCCAAAAGCATCAATGTCCACACCATGACAAATCTCTACCATCTTGGCCGGATTGCTTTGGAGTGAATCGCAGTGCCACGCGAGAGCTGCTTCTCACATGCTCTGATTGATACCCTGCTAGCATGCCCTGCACTTTGAAATGAAAAACTTCCTTGAATTGTGGCTGGGGCTAATTTGATTGCAAGCCAATTTCTCTACTATCTTCGTGAAGAAAAATGGGGATGAGTAAATTCATATTCACAAGCCCCCTCTCAAGCCCCTGCTACAGAATCTTTAAATTCAAAGTACAGAATAGAAAAAGGGAAAAGAGGCAAAGAGAGAGATAGAGGGAGCAGATAAGACTTTAACGAAGAAAGACAGAATAGAATGATGTTGATGAAAGAGGAATGTAGAAAAACCCAGATTACTGATCTACTCTTGTTTTCAAGAAAGCTGGCCAAAGCGTAATGTATATTGCATGAAGACGAAATCTCAACATTGGTATAATTCAAAGAACATCCTATTAATATGCATGTTTATTTTAACGGAAGAACACATTTCAATGAAATTGTGACGAATGAGGGTTTCCTGTAACATTTACGATTAGCTAATAGATGCTTTTTGAAAACATGGACATTATGCTAATACTGTTGTAGTCGTAAATTATAATACCCACAGAGAAAAAGAAAATGAACTTTACTGAATTATGAAAACAAGGGATTCCAAAATACACCTCAAAATGACCAAAAAATGTATGCATACCAAGGAAAAAGTGAAGAAAAGTGCAACCATTTTTAAAGTAAGATTTCTACTGCATAATTATGCTTACTAGACATAAATACATATAAGGTGATCCTGAAATTATACTTTGGTCTTTCAAAAGAATTCATCATCATAATAATTTCACAAAAAACTGAAGGCATAAACAATAAACAATACATGTAGAATAGATACACATACCTTAAATATGAGCATAGAATAATTTCTAAATAAATGTCTTTGTATTTAAACAAGTTTGCTATGCAAACAAATGAAAATTCAAAAGAAAACAGAGAGACACAGTGCATAATGTCTTACATTTATGAATTGAAATAAAACACCTGATTAAATACCTTGCTTGAATTGTGCACGATTCTTATCACATTAATTTCAGAAGGTGAAGAACTTACGTCATACTATACTACGCAATAAGTTACAATAATTCTAGAATTCTATATTACTGTTTCAAAATAAATGCAAAAGCACAAAGGTGGATCGACAATCATTCATAATTTATCTATTCATTTATAAATGTGGCAATTACAGATTTGTTGGACTTGATCAAAATAAAGGAGGGGAATTCAATGATATTTTTTTCATTTAACTAATCAATTTTTAATTTGCAGAGTAAAATCCAGATGAAACTTGTTGATTTGATTGCTGTTTCATCTGGAGGCCTGGGTCTACGTCTTGCTGTAAGGGTAAAAACAAAAAAGGAGAAAATTTCTAAAAACTCAAAATATGAGGAATAAAATAAATCTTGAAGCATCTTCAAGATTTAAAGGAAGGGCATACACTGAACTAGAGGTGCTTATTTAAATATTTAAAAAATAAACACATTCACATAATCCATCGAATTGTTCATCTGTATTTCAGCTTTCAGAAAAAATCAGAAAAATGAGAAAAATTTTGGTGGAGACAAAGTGCAAAATTTGCTGCAAATTTTTCTCATACATGTACTTTTCAAATTCTGATCAATTTAGAACCTTAATGAATTTTGAGTATGTTTATTATTGGAAATGTTGGGTCATGTGATATGACGTTTTGAAGATTAGAATGGCTTCTTAAAACAAAGAATTAAAAAAAGTTTACTGACAGAAAGTGCAAGAGATACGTCATAACATGTGATCAGAAGTCGTATGCCATGACATATGATGTACAGTGATTTACGAAAACCACTTTTCAATCATATCCATGAAATATTCTACACTTTCGTATTTCTTATTTAAGAATTACTTCAAACTTTTTTTTCTATGTTTGTCTGATTTTTCTGCTCTTAATCACAGCAAGATTTTTCTGGGGCAGACCTTGTCTTTAACCTAGATCACACTAACCTGAATGTAGTTTTTAGCATCTCCCATGCTTGGTCCAGGACTGGCTTCCCAGAATAGTCCAAAATATAAATGAAATATAATATCCCTCAGCTGGATTTGTCAACTACAAGCAAATCTGCCTACGTGGAATCTCTTAAGACCACAAAAATCTCTTCGAAGTTAAACTAAGAGGTGAATAATTTAGGTTTATATATTAGTCTAAAATAATCACATCGACTTAGGGAATTATTCTACTCGAACAAGTTCAACTTAGGCAGTTTTGTTCGTACTAACCTGAATGTAGTTTTTAGCATCTCCCATGCCTGGTCTAGGACTGGTGACATAGCTTCCCAAAACAGGCCCCAAAAATTAAAAATATACAATATCCCAGGATTTGGTAACTACAGCTATTAAACACTGCACAAGTCAAATCTCTTGGGATCACAAAAATCTCTTCGCATTACGAGAAATTCAACTTACATGTAGAAGAGAGAAATAACATAGGTTTTATCTCGGTTAAAAAAATTAAGTAAAATTAGTAAACTATATGACATAGACAAGTTCGACTTTAATAGGTAGTGTTGATTGTACAATTTTATTCACACTAACCTGAATGTAGTTTTTAGCATCTCCCACGCCTGGTCTAGGACTGGCGACACAGCTTCCCAGAAAAGGCCCATGTAGAGGACTACCAGATCCCAGGCTTGTTGGAGGTACGGCGCTACTACGATCCATGCAGCGACGGCATACTCGCTCACTACGCCCCAAGCATGGGTTAACCAAACCATGAGAAGCTGAAGGATCTCAACGGTACGGGCCAGAAACTGCATGAAATAAAAAAATTTCAATAAGGTCCATGATAACTCTTTCAGAATTACAAGTCTACTTTAATTATCTTATGGGTTAAAATAATTTCATGACGATGTCCTGGTAGCAACAACATATTTGCTATCAACCTCCCTAGAAGTTGAGTAAACAACTGAATGACTTCAACGGTACAGGCCAGAAACCAAAAGACACACTTCAGAGGAATTTGTTTTGATGGAATGCATTTGGTAGAATAGATTTCTTGCTCAATATTTGGCATATGAAGTTGATCAATATCTGAAATCAACACTTGGTGGTTCTGTTTGGAATTTTTGCACAACTACACGACTTTATGAGACGTGCGAGCTAGCGCATGCTTTCTATTGCTTCCAGTGCCTAAGCTGATGGCTTGGGAAATGTAATCATTAACCCCAGAATAGGCGGGTTTACTAATAGATGCAAATTTGATGCATACCTCTAACACAAAGGTTGTTTTGACAACCCGAAAGCTTGCTTGAGGTTTGCCCGACATAGGAACAAGTAATGTATGCAAACTGGATTCCAAGTATTGTAGTCTTATTGTCATCAACCGGCCTATGGAATACCACGTAACTACGTTAAACGCATATAAATTTGAATATATAAGTAAACCTGCCTATTAACTCTACTCACAAAGGGTTATTGAGACATAGAAATACAAAAATAAATGAAAATCTGACTTGTGACTGATTTAGACAGCAGCACATTATCTGATATGATGTGAGCGCCTATTTGGTTGCCTAGATGCTAAGGCTTGAATTGCCATCCAGTGACCGGGTAATAATATCGGAAGCGCTTTGACCAGTCAATACTGACCGAAAAGGCGCTATATAAATCCACAATATTATTATTACTATCACATATTTCTCAACGCAAGACTTCAAACAAAACACTCACCCAGTCAAGCCAGATGGGGGCATTCACTGCAATCCATTCCTTGAGTGGTGTTGTCACGGTAACAAACCAAGCCCACAGATCGTACAATTTCTCAAGAGCCAGAGTGAGGTAGGGCCCGCAGAGTTCGCTGACCTTGGCGTAATAGATGGGGGCATTGACCTGTAGCCATCTGATCGGAAAAAAAAAAAAAATACTGTATAAGGTCAGATTTTTGCAATGGTTTTATTTTCGCCAAGTTCGATGTCTTGGCCTCATGAAATTTCTACCCTGTATGATGCACATTCATATGTGTTTAACATTGTCAAAACATTCATTCATTCAATTACATTTATTCAAATTCATTATTAAAATATAATACATAAACAAAAGTACAATAAAATACTTCTATACAAGACAGCAAATGAAAGAGGAAAAAAGTAGAAGAAAAAAAGTGGTACATAAAAATAAAAACACACCAAACTAGTCTGAATTCGTGAAAATATAATTATGTAAACTAAAATATTATGTTACACAGTATCACATTCACAGGGTTTCCACTATTTGAGAACACTACTCCCCGATTTTTACCTGATTTGTACCTGAAAAATTCTCAAAATTACAGGATGAAAATCATCCACGGACTAGACCAGTGAACATGGTTCAACTATTTTAAAAGATGAAATAATTGATGACTTTCCTTCTGAGTTTGATCAAATCTCTAATTATTACCTGATTTGAGGGAATCATCATCAAATTCTCTGAATTTTCCTGACTGGAAAAATGTGAAAAATGGATGAAGGACATAGAAAAATTGAGGGACTGAAGCTTACACATCCAATAAAATGCAAGCACTGATATGTGCTTATTGCATATCATACAGCTCCTAGCTTTAAAGGTATAGATTCATAATGACCGGGATGCAGAAAGTGATGTTAAATGAGCTGATGTATTCACAAGTTGCTTTACATGCCTAAATATATCTGTGTAGGAAATTAGGAGTACATTTTTGTTTGTGTTCTGTGTATTTTACGTCGAACACGTCAATCAGCCATTATTCCAACAGTGTGCTAAGTGCTTTTGCACGGGGGAGCGTCAGCCCGGACTGGGCAGAGTGATCGGTGGTATTGTCTGCGGTGTGTGAGTTCGCGTTCATTTTGTACATGAAGCAGGTTGTATACGGGAGAACGACCGCAGCATGATTTTTTATTTTGCAATAATTATTTTTAGGTCGATTTCATTCAAACCAAAGTATGAACATGCTCTAATTTACTATTGAAAAACTGCATTATGGTAATAATTTTACTGCAGCTCGCAAACTAATTAAATATCTGAAGCGCCCTCCTCCCAAAACTGGTCTATCGCTTTAACAAAGATTCAATTTCTTTTGTCAGACTTACCCTATAGCATTGGTGGTAAAGAGGGACATCTTGGCCCAAGCCTGCTTGGAGATCGCGAGGAGACCAGATTTCTTCAGGAAAGTTTCTGTCCTCGATCCTGAAAAGATAAAACAAAAATATCCGAAAGGTTTGATCAAACAGCTTTAAAAATGATCTTATGATAATATTGGTACAGTTCAACCTCGTCTAACATTGCACGATGTATAGAAGGCCACAACTCTTTCGTTTTCGTTTGCATTTTTGTCCTGATACAACAAGAACATAATAAAGAGGACATTTTGCTGGTAACAAGGACCTCTTGATAATGAAGCTCAACTGGGAAATTTTACATTGGAGGTAATGGAATTAAAAGACATTTTAGCTTTTCTGTAAATTCTGCTTCAGTAAAATAAGGGGGTGTTTCTAGAGAGTTACGATCAATTGCAAGTAGCACTTGACCAGTACACGTCAGTCAAAATCCTTGTTACATGCGGGTCTTGTTAAAAGCACATACATACGTACCATGCATGAATGAAAACGCCTGCTTCAAGATGCAGCTATGTTCCAACTTTCTCGCAACATCATTTTTTTTACAGGAGGTTTAGGATTGCAACTATGAAAAAGGTCCAAACCTTTACAAATTCCTTTCTGTATTTCGAGTCTCTTACACAGGAAAATAGAGTATGGTGATGAATAGATATCAGTGATCAATACAGAACAATAGAAAACTACAATCTATGACCTGTGACCCTTGCATTTATTTTTTTAATCGGCTAACAACATTAACTACTTTGGCTCTGGGTTGCAATAACTAATAATTTTCCTGCTATACACAATAGTATACATCTTGATCTCATGAACAGTTTCTTGATGTTTTTCAGCTGATGGCATCAGTTCAAGAGAACAGATAGATATTCTAAACAATAGGATTATTGATTACACAACAATGTTCCAAATAACTACTGATGTCTATGTAATGAAGGACTCCCTTCAAAATCGAAAAAGGATAAAATCAGTTTAGATTGGCAGCTATGCTATGGCTAAATTGAATGATTTTTGTGTTGGGTAGATAATAATTGTCTACTCATCAGGAGGTTGTGGGTTTGATTCCTACTCCAATATACCTGTTTTTCACATTATTTTGTTAAAACACTGTCAATCAGTGTTAAACAAATGTTGGGAGAAGGCAAGAATTATTTCAAGTATTATTGATGGCACAACAATGTTCCAAAACATTACTGATGTCTATATAATGAAGTACTCCCTTCAAAATCGAAAAAGGATGAAATTACAGTTTAGATTGGCAGCTATGCTATGGCTAAATTGAATGTTTTTAGTGTTGGGTAGATAATAATTGTCTAGTCATAAGTAGGTCGTGGGTTTGATTCATACCCGAGTATGCCTTTGAATTTTTTTCGCAACACCTCAGTAAATCACTGTCAATTCCGACTATGCTAAGACTATTTGTTTCAAAAGGACAAAAAGTAATTACCTTGGAAACCATTGCTGGTATAGAAGTCCATGACCAAGAATGTAATGATGGCAAGAAAGACAACAGAGACCAAGGTTTTCCATGGCATTCTGAAACTACTCATCTTCTCCAACAACTCCTGTGTCAAAAGAAGGAAGTAAAAATATGAATATAAATTCAAGGTATGGATTAGAAATGGTAAGGATGCAGTAATTGATGTGAAACAAGCTGTTGTGTTCATAAATTGCTTTACATGCATAAGTATAACCGTGTATGACATTGGGGAAAAAAAATTCACAAGTACAGTGTATTCTGGCTTATATTAGTTTGAAAATGTCAATAAACCACTATTCCTACAGAGAAATAGATGGATGGACTACGAGCAGACATGGAGCAAGGAGAATGGGGCTTCCCAAAGTATTGTGTGTAGAGTATGAATTTGGATTCCTTTTGCACGCAGGGCGAATTGTTTTTCAAGAAAATGATGCATGGTGTCATTTTGTTTCATGATAATTGAGTCATTCCTTAGTCAATTTATTCCATCAAACTACATGATGTATCAATTCTGCTCTAATTTGCTATTTGAAAAACTGCTTTAGGGTGAAATTTTCACTGCATTTCACAAAGTTATCCAATAACTGAAGCGGATTAATGCTTGCATTAAACAAATCTTGTACTATTTTTTTTAGAAATTATTTTGCACCATAAATACAAACAAAATGAGTCAATTAGTCATGCACCCATGATGATATAAAATTGGAACATGTCACTAACTTGCCTGTTTTTTCAAACCATTAAAAATTCCTTACTCTATTATTACTTGTCCGATTTTCTTCTATTTTTTTTTGTTCAGCTCACAAATTTCAAATCTTTTTTTGTTCAGCTCACAATTTTTTTCTGCTCCTAAAATTAGTATTTTGGGGTACATATAGACTCTTCTTTTAAGGACATTTCTGTTGTTACTTACCTCACAGGCTACTTTACACTCTTCGATATGCACACGTCTGATGCTAGCCTGGTTCAAGCCCAGTTGCTCCTCATTTGTGACGCTAAACGCTCGCACTGTTTCAAGGAGAAGCTTCTTGGGAAGCTGAAATATTGAAACAAATATAATACAAAAGGATCATTAAATATTTTTTTTTCAAACTCTGACCTTATTTTTATTGGCCAATATTTAACAAAAAGATTCAGGAGAATATCAATGTTCATGTATAGTGTATGTAAGTAGATGAAACAAACAAAAATAATGCTTTCAAAAAGCATAATAAGATAACTCTTTCTCAATGGGTGACTTCAAGTATGGTGTTCGGTGTTGGTGTTGGTGTTGAGAGAGCAAAATGGCCCGTAAACCGAGCTCCAACACCGGTAGTCGGTTCACAGAAGCGATACGATCGCCGTATTGATTGCCCAACACCAGCCACAATACTGAGTGACGTCACATGCGCTCGCACAAAGCCTCGCGTAAAGCTCGACGATGAAATAATTTTCCGTCCAAAAGTCTCAAATTAATCTATTTTAATTCATACAAATTGTGTAATCTTTTTTCAAATCCAGAAGGAAAAATACTGCCTTCCAAAATAAAGTATGTAGTTTTAGTTTTTATATGCAAATTTCACTGTAAAGTTAAATTAACCACTGACATGTCACGTGTTGTCGTTGCGAAACTGCTATTGTTCTGCGAGTTGAAAACAAATGCATGGTTTCCACACCAACACCAACACCGAATGTGAAGTCGCAATTTTCCCAATCCCTAGGGGTTGGTGTTGAAGAATGGGGAAATTGCACGTAAATGGTCAACACCGACCGTGATCCTCGGTTCAGCAGACGACATTCAACACCAGCAATCAA
Organism: Temnopleurus reevesii; assembly: GCA_036244855.1. Taxonomy (NCBI): domain Eukaryota; kingdom Metazoa; phylum Echinodermata; class Echinoidea; order Temnopleuroida; family Temnopleuridae; genus Temnopleurus; species Temnopleurus reevesii. Next base: position 19,071 of record BQKZ01005248.1, on the reverse strand, counting down.
CACGAACGACCGGAAATATTTCAGAATCTTGCGAGGTCAACCCCAACACCGACAGTCTTCAAGTTTGGTGTTGAGGCTGGTGTTGGTGTTGCTGCAACACCAACACCAGCGTTCAACACCGTACTTGAAGTCCACCAATCTGAGTCCGAACTCATTACTGGAAAGAATATATGAAAATGTGGTTCACGGAATCAGTGAGCCACCTTTTTTTTTTAAATACATGTATCTCTGATAATTTGTGACCCTAGACTAAAATGTGATTAATCAAATGCTGAAATATTTGAATGTTATTTACATCATTCTCTAGTTTTTTGTCTTTGTGTGGTTTTTTTTTTAATTTCTTTGTTCTTTTTCATGTCTAATCTTAGATTGATCCCATACTTTGAAGATGTGGTACTTCAGCATGCTAGATTGTTTCATGTGAGTGTCGTACATCTGCTGCCTTTCACGGATACAATGTGTGACTGTGTGTATGTCTGTTTGATGGATGCTTCTTTATTTATTCATTTGTTTGTTTGTTTTTTGTTTTTTTTGTTTACCTTGACTTGATCCCATACTTTGATGATGTGGTTCATCAGCACACTGGATTGTTTCATGTGAGTGTCGTACATCTGTCGCCATTCACTGAAACAGTGTTGGTCTTGGCATAGGCAATATACTAGGCACTCCAATAGCTGCAAAGAAATACAACAAAAGATAAAGTTATTCTCACACGATACCACTACACACAATATTAATGTTTATTCAAATTTGTCCGTGTTTTCACAAAGTGACAAGAGTCACAGGATATTGCTGCATGAAGACAAAGAAATCCTGACATAGCGCCAATTCAAAGGGCACCCTATTGAACAAAGTGTTGATTCTATAGAAGGACACGTTTCAATGGATTTGCAACTCATTTCGTGTAACACTACCCTCTGGCTCCCGTCACTTGATGAAAACACAGAAAAATTTCCCCAAAGTATAAAGCAAAATCGCTGCTTGCCGAGTGCCCAAAGCAGCAGGGCAACAATATGGATGGTAATCCATGGGAGTAATGGATTACTGGCCTAGCTTTGGTTGTGGCATTCAAACAAAAACGTTCAAACATGAATCATATCCAAATTTTGTAGACATTTATATTCATGCATGTTTAGCAATTTAAGAATACTGCAGATCGTTTCACATCAATTTTTTCATCCCAACCATATCTGATCTATACCTTTAATGATAGTGCAGCAATATACAGTCTAACCTCGTTATAACGAGGTCGTTGGGACCACAGGAATTACCTCTTTATATTAAAACCTTGTTATATCAGGGTCAAAATACAATAAAATACAAAGAGATGGGACCAGGAAAATTACCTTGTTATAACGAGAGCTCGTTATATCAGTGCTCTTTATAACGAGGTTTGACTGTATTATAGTTACTTTTGACATTCACACTATCCTTGCCAACATATAGACAAGTGAGCTGAAAAGAATTTTAGCAGGGCAGTTGTGATTTGTTCTGACCCCCAAACAGGCTGGGCCCAAAATTAATTGCACGAGCCGGGACATGTTCCATAAAGCTGTTTGTAAAGCCGTGCACAACTGTCCACACGACTGGGGACCTTTTCTCATGTACAATTCAGCAATAGTACCGGTAGTTATCACTGGGGAAAGGTTCACCAGTCATTTATTGAGTGATACATAGATTCACAAACAGCTTTATAAAAAACAGCCCAGGCCTTTTCATATTTAAATGGAAGAAAATCATGTTTTAAACAAAGTTCTTACCTCAGTTTTGAGAGCAACAGGGCAGTGATCGGTCGTTCTGGCAAGCAGAGAAGGAAAGAAGTTCCTCAAGTTAGACTCTGGGTTCTCACGGAAGGCGAGAGTCTGTAATAAAATAGAATAAATACCTTTTGATTAAACATCAAGCATTTTCGAAAGATTTTTTATGGAATCATAAAGTTATATTCATGGAATACAATTGCTCATTTCTTGCTGAAAAATGAAATATCATATTATGACTTAGAGAATGAATATGACGGTAAGTGCATTAGCCAAGTACTTAAAGAAAAATCCATTTGTTTAAAATTCATGTCAAATGACATGAAATAAGTTTACTTAACAAATGTAAGAATTGAGATAAAACCCAACTTCTATCGTGATGAACTGCTTCCGATCAGCTTCATGCAATGCAATCATCACCACAAGTCTCTTTAGGTTTGCGATAAAATTACCCAATGATGTAGAAGCGAAAATCAAATTCCCTGATGACTAATTTCAGAAAATGTACTTGTGTCCTAAATAAAATAATGTTGGCTAAAATTAATGTCCCTAACACCTAAAATCGTTCTTAAAGATACGCACGACTTTAAGAAAGACGGGATTACTTTAACAAGTGTAATACACCTAAGATTCTTGAATATTCAGCACACAAACTGGTACTAGTCGTGCGTAAAGTTGTTCATAAAGCCTTTCGTATCTTGGTGAAATAACCGCCAGAAGTCAATATTCTAAGACATTCAAAATAGTTAGGGCACCACTTGTGTTCATTTTCAAAGAGCTATGTGTAATAGGGACAACTGTCTATACATACCTTTAGTTGAGGGTAATGGCCCAAGAGTTGTTTCTGTAAGCTGGTATAACAAAACAAGAGACACGAAAATTATTACTTATTACAGTGGTTCAGGTTGGCATAAACCTTCCGATCCCATTTCAAAGTCAGTTAAGCATGAAACGTTTTGTTTAGGTAGCCCTGAGTCAGGTGCAACTTTGTTGAAATGTCTTGGATGAGATCTCCCTTCCAAGCTCTTTCCCCCAAACCAATTTGTATAAGGCAATCTCAAACATTAAACCCTCTCAAAGAGTAGTGGACCTGGCTCTCACCTTTTAGCCAGAGGGCCGTGGTTCAAGCCCCACCCATGGCGTTAATTTCTTCAGTACGAAATTTATCCACAAAGCTGTACTCTACCCAGGTGTGATTGGGGACCGGTAGCAGACAGCAGCACATTATCTGATAATGTGAGCGCCTTTTTGGCTGCCTTGATGCTGGGCTTGAATTGCCATCCAGTGAACAGGTAATAATATCGGAAACACTTTTAGCAGTCAAATCTGACTGGAAAGGCGCTATATAAATCCGTACTATTATCATTATTATTCTATGACTGATGAAGCTCCCCCAATTGAATGAAGAAGTTTTCTCACAGTATGATAATTTACAGAGATATATGATATATTCGTATTTAACTTTAATTGCAGATGGCATATGCATAAGAATGAAAGCGCTAAGAGGCTATAACTTCCATTTAAAAGATTAACTTACTTCGGTGGGAGTGAGTTGTTTGGAGTGAAGACATAATCTAGAATAGGGAAGAACTCATTCGGTCCAAGGACTTGACTTGCACGTTTTTCATCCAGCTTTTGTCTGTTGAGGCAATAAATTACAAAAAATCAAAATAAATGAAAGCACTACATTGAAGAAGAGGAAAAAACATCTGGTTCAATAATAACAAATATTTAAATTTAAGCTACAAACATTTTGAATTCAGTGAAAACTCTATTAACATACGGCAAAAAATTTGACAAATTCAGTATTCTCCATTCAAACATCCATAATTGCCTCAGCTAAAGAAATTTCTTTTTCTATTATTCCACATGGGAATTCTTTTCATTCAAAGTTTTGGAGGAATATGGAAGCTCTCTGATTATACACCGTGAGCAGAAGGGACAAAGGCCTGGGACCAAAAAAAACCCAACCTCCATTCAAGCACTTATAATATATATTGACACAAAAGAAATGTCCATCCTTTCTCTTATTCTGTGGAAAAATGTTGAACAAGAGTCGCACTTGAGACTGTTTTTGGTGATCGTGAAGCTGTTGTGAATGCTTGAATGAAGTGGTTTACTTTGTCCCAGTCCTTTGTCCCTGAAGCTCACGGTGATAATGATAACTTATGCTTACATTTGAAAAGGAAACAAGAAAAAACTTGCCTGTGTGAAATTCAATGAATCAGATCCATTTTTATCAAATGTGTAGTTGAACAGGAAAAACAAGAGAAATTCAAACTCAAGCAGGAGATTAGGGTTGTGTTTCATCAAGAAAAGGACTTAACCCTATTTTAACTGGGCTTTTTCAGACCAAGTTTATACTGGGGGGGGGTCAATTTGACCCCCCCTTCAGATCTCGGCCGTGGATCGTGCGATCGCCGCGAAATTTTGCACGCGCATAGTGTAGAGTGTAAACTACATGACTGTATAGTTTGATTTTCTGAAAATTTATGATTTCTATTTTTAATTAATTAATTATGCAAATTTGTGCATGAAATCTTATTTTCTGTTCTATTTCACTCATTGAAGCTCCTAGAAAGCTCATTTTTGGTATGAATATTCTCCATATTATTCCTCACAATACTACTTGGAAAAAAATTTGGTGTGACAAGGTATTTCTTATGTTTTTTATTGTTTTATGAATTTCTTATGTATTTCTTTGTTTTTTTTACCTTTTGTTTTCTATTGTTTTTTGGATGAAATTTATTGCAGAACATTTTTGAAGCATATTCATGCTAAAATGAATTAATTATAACGCATAAAATTGAAAATAACTACATCTTTATGAATTCAGACTGAAATCCCAATTTACATTGACTTTGTACACAAAATCACGTTTTTGAGCGATTTTCGGTCTGACATGCATGTACAAAAAGTGGCGCGGCGACGTAACCATATGCCCGGTTTTCGCGAAAATAGTCTTAAAAGTTGCGCAAGACTTGAAAGTAAAAAGTCAGCGAGTCTCGCGGTGAAAAAATTTTGCGCGGCGGCGCGATCACAAAATTTGTGGAGGGGGGGGTCAAATTGACCCCCCCCCAGTTGGAATAGGGTTAAAGAATGACTTTGAGAAAGACTGGTATCAATTGTTGCAGAATATGCATAATATTATCAATCTTATGCACACAAATGGATATCAGGTGTTCTGAAAGTCATTCTTGAAGTCTTTCTTAACTTGGTAAAACATCGACCTGGGTTGCGTTTTACAAAGCTGTTCATAGAGATATGCACGACTCTATGATCGACTGGTGACCGTTTCCTGCACTCAATGATAACACCTGGTACCGAAGAGAAATGGTAACTTTTCACTTTTGACTGGTCAGTCATTGGTAGAGTCATCCGTAGATGTATTAACAGCTTTATACAACCCAGGAGATTTTGTGAAAATGGACTCAAAGAAGGATATTTCTAGTCGAAAACAGGAGAATTTGAGTCTTTGTAAATCCATGGTTTGAATATAAACTCACCCTAAGAAGCGATCCAGCATAGCTATAGCATATGGCGATACCATCTTGTGACCAAGCAAGGGAAGCATGAGCTTGCTCCAAACTGCATGAGAATAAGAACGTAAATAATTGTAAGCATATGCAATTAACGCTTTTAACTGTTTTAGAATTGTATGTAAAAAAATTATAGTTTGCATATGAATATCATTATGGTACAGAGTTGTGGGTAACATGAGCTTGCTCCTAACTGAATGAAAAGTAGAACATAAATATTTGTAAACATGTAGAATCAATCTTAAATTTGTTGTGGCTTTGTGACAAAAAAAAGTTAGGATTTGTCTATTACTACTGACAGTGGAAACTCAAGATCTGGGAAAAAACTATTACCTCTTTATATCAGGAATATTGTTATATCAGATCTCTTAATACCGAGTATCATTATCATTACAATCATCAGAGAAATGCCAACTGTTCTATTTCATCATCATAAGCATCATCATCATCATCATCATCATCATCATCACAACCACCATCAACACCACCACCAAAACCTCCACCACAACCAACATCATTAAAACCACCACCATCATCATCATCATCCTCATTATCATCATCACCATCATCATCATCATCATCACCATCATCATCATCATCATCATCATCACCATCCCCATCACCATCTTCATCATCATCATCATCATCATCATCATCATCATCATCATCATCACCACAACCACCATCAACACCACCACCAAAGCCTCCACCACCAAGAACATCATGAAAGCCCCCACCTCATCATCATCATCATCATCATCATCATCATCATCATCATCATCATAATCATCATCATAATCATCATCATCATCATCATCATCATCATCAACATCATCAGCGCAGTCGTCATCATCATCATTAACAACACCATCATCACCATCATCATCATAATGATAATAATTTCTCACCTTGAAGGCCTATGACTGGGTCATGCTGGCCAGCCTGTATACAGCCCCATAGAATGGTCAAACAAGTCGCACGATCACTCTGCCTCCTCTTGAACACTTCTAGGTACTGAGTTGACAGAGAAAATATTGAAAAGAAAGAGTGAAAGAGACTTCTACATACTGTTTTGAAAGAGAGAATATTGAAAAGAAAAAGTGAAAGGGATGAAAATGGCAGTAAGAATATCTGGAAAAGTATCAATCACGATTCTCAAATTTTGAGAACACATTCCATGATTTTTCCCAAATTCTTTAATGATGATTTTTCAAAATTCAAAACTAACTCTTCTGAAGTAATTAACTAATTTCAACCAAATTTTCAAACTAAAATACGCACCCTCTTTTACCATTTAAATATTTGGTCAAATTTATTTAATTTTCCCTAATTTGAGCATTTTCTAATCAAATTCCCTGAATTTTCCCTCACTCGAAAAGTGAAATTCAAGGTTTTTCCAAACATAGTGGGAACACTGTGAATGAGAGCACTGGTATCCCTTATCCATACCATCACAACTTCAAGTGCATAGGGACCTGCCATGGTTACGCGCTAAATAAGAACTAAATATTACTATTATTATTATTATTATTATTATCATTATTTTCACAAGTTTCAAACTCAATTCCACAAACCCAACAAAACTTACATCTGAGATGCGATTGGTGACAAAGTGAGGATATTCCACGGCTAGAAGCTGAAGGAAGATCCTGTACCCATTCACTGCATTCCCTGGAAAATGAATCGGTAGTTGCAAATATTCATGAGTCAAAATTTCCTGTAAACATTGCCTGTGGTTTAAAACACTCATTCAATTTAATGCTACTTTTAAAGTATACATAACTTTGCATCTTCATACTTCAGAGCATGAGTCGGTCGGAATAAGTTTTCCAAATTATTTTTCTTAAATTTTCAAATCACATTTCACAAAATTCATGAAGAAAATAAAATTTGGAAGGGAGTGAAAAACCAAATATCATCTGAAAATAATTTTTCAGGTTGTATTCAACATGTTTATTTGTATTTTTTTTGTGAGGCCATTTTCAGAAGGATTGGTCAGTTAAAGGCATATTTTTTTAATTTTTTTTTTTTTTTTTTTTGGGGGGGGGTAGCCTTTTGACAAGGCCTTCGACTTTGGACTTCCCCCTCGACGGCGATATGGAGTCCCAATAACAGCGCGAGCGCAGCGAGCGCCATCTTGCGTTAGCAAGCTGAGACGCCGACAGGCGTCGAAGGCCTTTTAACAAGGGTTTCACCGA
>BQKZ01005247.1:21997-40550 GCA_036244855.1 Temnopleurus reevesii | reverse complement strand
GGGGGGGGGGGGGGGGGGCTAAAGGGCACACAGACAGTCACCGAGAGTAATCCTCTTTTTAAAGAAATTCCTATACATAATAGCATGATGGTGCAAGGTGGAATACAATAAAGAACCAAATAATTACAAAAATACTAGTGTATGGTTAAGAGTAAACATTTACATATTTAATGAGAATAAGTCTTTTTACAGAGAATGTTTACAAGTAGGACACTTATTTGCTGCTGCCTGCTCAAGTCCATGAGAAAGTACATGTTAACTTATACATGGTAACTACCATGAGGTGGCGTACAGAATGGGTGCAAGTCCAAAAAATGGGGAAGTCCAGAGATGCTAACCTTTTGAAAGATGTACAAGGATAGAATTTAAAATTTGTATAACCAATCAGCTAAACCACATACTCTCTCATGTATGAATGCAAATATGATTATGATTAATGTTATCATGCTGTTCTCTCCTGAGAAAATATGAGACTAGGGTATTTGGTCATTCAAATTTAAATTTCTATCTTTGCAAAGATTCTGGAGCAGTTGGCATCTCTGCATGTAAATGGTTACAGAGATCATCTACGCATGGGCTTAAAACATCAGTGCCATATTGCACAAAAAGTTGCATTTAAACGCAAGTCAGAAAATTGAATGCAATTCCATTTTCAACCAATCAGGAGCATGTATTTAGGATTTGCGTTTAATTTTCCGAGTTGCGTTTCAACACAACTTTTTATGCAATAGGGCCCTGAACTACCAACGATCTTTATTCCTTTGAAGTTGGAGATTCGCTGACATATTTGAATATTTGAAGGAAAAATCACTTTCAGATCTCATGTTGAGCAATATTGCGTAACAAATCTTCCTGATCGAGTCCACATATTTTCTGTATTCAGAAGCAAATTTCTCTGTCGACTGACCGCCCATTTCAAAGAAATGAAGATCTTCACGAGTCTATGGGGGTGTTGTTCAAAATCAACAGCAAATCAACTGCAACTTTGCAAATCACAACACATATTTTCATTTACGCAGGGGTTGCACGTTAACAAGACGCACATTAAACAATGATTTTTGATTGGCACGTTCCGATCAACTGCAACTTGCGATCAATTGCAATTATTGAGCAACACCCCCTACGTGTGGTAAATCCATGGTGTAACGTACATCACTATGGCCGGGGAAGATCTCTGTGACGAGAGCAAATAGTTAAGAATTCTGATTTCTCCAGTACCCTATATGTGTGTTCAAAACAATTTCGCAGAAATCTCAAGGCCTGTTGTAGGATTGCAGACATACTTCTTTACATCCTTTTTTTTTGGGGCTGAAACCACTTTCTGGTGCAGAGTAAAGAATCCTTGCATCTCCAATGCCCTGTCTGTGTGTTTCAAAACATGTCAACAGATATCCCAATGTTGTAGGATTTCCCCCGACATACTTCACATCCTATTTCTGTCTTCTTTTAAAAGTTGAAATCATAATCTGATGCAGAATGGACATCATGATGTACATCCACTTCTTGGGATATTCTACATCAACTGTTGTGTCCATTAGGCCCATGTCACATAGAGGCCCGGAAACAGCATGATTCATCACGACTCTTTGTTTAGATCACAGTTAACTGCATCCAAACGAAGAGTCGTGTTGAATCATCTTCCTCCTGGGTCCTATGTGACTGTGCCTTTACTCTCAGTGATGTACATCTTGAAATCATTTCAATCCAATTCCTTGAAATTCAATATCTTCAAAACAGATACTATCTTAAACCTACAAAAGAAATTTCAACAAATTTCATTAAACTTTTGTCCAGATATTGTCCTCTCTTGGGAATGCGTACAAGACACGTTGTGTGGGCTTGTGTTCTTTCAAATGGCTTGAAAAGCCGTCAGGTTCACAATTATCAAACTTTATAGGGGGTGTTGTTCAAAATCATCTGCAAATCATCAGCAACTTGCAAATTGTAACGCGCATTTTCATTCGCACTCAGTGTGCGCATTTAACAAGACGTGCATGAAACCATGATTTTGATTGGCGCATTCCGATCAACTGCAACTTGTGATCAATTGCGACTTTTGAACAACACCCCCATAGACTATCAATTTTTTGTGATAACCTCACTCATAACCATTGGTAAAACAAACTCATTGGTCGGAATTCACAAAGGTGGTTTATTTAAGTCCTAAACCTGGTACAAAACCCCGGCGTGGGAAATGTATGCGTAGCGGGCTTGATTAATTACCAAATAGGCACATTGATTGGGCCAATATTTATGTCTATGCGCTAAATCAAGCCCATTGGCATGTAAATTCTCCCACTACAGGGTTTTGTACAGGTTTAGATCATGAACTGAAATAAAATACTTTCAATGTGAATTCCGACCATCGTGATATTGAAGTACTGACTCATATGATAACAATGTTTCTAATTACCAATTTAAAAGCAGAAATACAAAATAAAATTAAAGGGGAATTTCACCCAGACAATAATGTACGGTCAGTTAATTAAGAAGAATCAAATGAACAAACTGTGAAAATTTGATAAAAATCGGATAATCCGTTCAAAAGTTATGAATTTTCAGAGTTATCACTTCCACCTGTGCTGGGCATCCTTGAATTGGCAACGTATAGCCAATTAGCATAATCTGTGATGTCATACATGGAGAACTCCTCATTCACTTTGTATATGAATTTATTGAAAATGGATCAATATCATATTTCAAATGAGGAATCAGCGCCATTCTTTCTGGAATGCTTGCAGAATTGATGTGGCTATAATATATTCAACCAAAGAAACAAAATTTTGTCTACTTTTCTGGAAAAAGAGGAAAATGTGAAATTTTGTGCACAAAGTGAATGGAGAGTTCTCCATGTTGGCAGCCATTTTGTGCCTGTACGTTTGCCAATTTAAGGAGCCCATGAGGGGTGTAAATCAAAACTTTGAAAATTCATAACTTTTGAATGGATAGTCCGATTTTGCTCAAATTTTCACAGTTTGTTCATCTTATTTTTCTTCATTTAATGATAGCAATATAATGTCTGAGTGCAGTTCCCCTTTAACATGATACATCTCATTGGGGTACATGTAGGTATGAAATTGCTTCATGATTGATCTCGATTGATGAAAAAAATAATATGCAAAGCTGTATGATGGGGTAACAATAATTCGTATCCTTTTTCTAGAGCATTTTTGGATCGTGGTACTTAGCACAATATATCTCCTAAAATACAAAATTATTTTTTTAAATCTTGGCACGAAATGAAACTAGATATTTCAGGCTTAAAATATTTCCCAAAATAAAATTAATCCACGAAAGAATCACGGAGATATCGCGATATCAAAATTCGATTGACGAAACGATCGCATCGCTCCATGCCGGAAAATGGCGAGAATTGTCAACAAATTGTGTCACATAAATTCGTATGCCCCGATTTGAACAAGATTTACCATAAAATTGCTTCCATCTAAGATGCAAAATTTACAGTAGCTTGACCACAAAATATCAAGGAATCGAATGGTATGTCTGCTTACTTACAAATTTGATGATTTCTGTCTGAAAATGGGAAGGATTCACTTCAGCGTCGCAAGACCCGGGTTTTTCTGCAATGCAAGCAAATCTGCCGATCTTTTGGCAATATTTTCATTGTTTTGGGTCCTTTTGCTAAGAAAATTTCCAATATAGGCAAATAAACAACGCTCTTTACGTTGGTGATGTCAGACTTGCAATATTTCATCGATTTTGTAGAGATTCATAAGATGTACGAATTAATATGATGCACGAATTAATGTGACAGCACCATACAATATAATTCACTTTAATTTATAAGCCATTTAAATTGTGTTATTTTACACATGGATATATAGCTGAAGTAGGCAAATAAAAACTGATGTGCTTGTATTCTGTGGGCCACATATTGATTGGTATGCTTCATTTCCTTGGAAACATAAAAACAGAAAACTTTTCTCTTCCATCTAAAAAAAGTCCAAGCTATATAATAATAACACTTGGGAGTTCTTTTGGAATGTCAAAAGGAATATTAAAATGTTCCTGATTTGAATCATAATCAAAAAAGTGAATTGATGAATATTGAATGAATGGTGTTAAAATTATGTAATTTCCCCCACAATTTCAAGGCGAACTTTCTGTCTATCTTTATGGAAAAATAGCACCATGTTAGACTGAGCTGCCAACATTATATCTATGAAAATCCTATTATTTTACCATTACGATCTTATTTTCAGACAAAAATATCCTATTCTTAGATCCCATGCAATGTCCAACAATGTAGCTCAAGGATCTAAGATATCAAAATTTGTCCTATAAGTGTCTAATTTCCACTGAAAATCCTACAAAATTAGCAGCTCTGCTTGAACAAGATTTACCTATCTAATTCATTCTGCTGAGATTTAATTTTGGTGCACTTGCAATTTTCAAAAGAAGATGGAATATTCTGGGGCATGAGCACACTCAATCACAAATCTTACATATGGAATCTCATTATCTTCTCTATGATAAATGTAATGATAATCCATTATTTAACAACATTCTGTTCATTATTGCGAGGAAATAACGAAGCCTGTTACAACAAATTAACACCAATGATGTTTTTTTCATATAAAGTGAGAAATAAATAGATCTATGTAAGTGAGAAAAATTAAATTAATTCTTCATTGTATTACCCTGGATTTGCCCAAAATATAGACAATTTTATTGACAGAAATGTAATACACATAATACACATTTTCCATATGTGATCATGTCTTTCTCTCAAGCCATTCAAATTCATGCCCTCAAAATGCATAAAAAACACATAAATCCATTTCTAGTAAAGTATACTATGATACAAATTGCAAATAATACTGCCACTTTTTTTTAAATAAGCAAATTTGTACATTTTCACAAACATTCTAGGCACATTTCTTTCATAAATGTCATATTAAAGTCTTATTTTTTTTTTTACAATTATTTAACAATTTACTCTCCCTGTTCTTAAACTTCAAAATAGTCTTTGTCTATGAGGTAGACATAGACATATATAAAATAAGAGTACGAAATAAATATCTCAAATAGACTAGTACTAGATGTTAACAAAAGATGTAATAGATTCAATAAACTAGTAACCCCAAAAACTCCTCCAGTTGTTGTAGCATATTGTTAATTCTACATAAGCATGGGGTATGTAAGGAAAATCAAACATTTACTAACCAAATTCTGTGATATCTTGTAGAATTGAGAATGAAATACCGTAAGCATTTAATATTCAACCAGATTTTGACAAACATATTCCATGAATTCAGCGAGGGTAGAAGTAATAAGTGGGTTTACCAGTAGATGCAAATTTTGCGCATTCCCTAAACACAAACTTCAAGGTTGTTCTTGACATCCAGAAGAATTGCCCGATGCTTGCCCAACATAGCGACAAAGCAAGTATGCAAACTGGATTCAACGAATTGTATCGAAATTGTTACTAGGCAATTGAAGGGTTACACCTGTCAATTAAACTATGTTTGCTGGCAAAATTTTAATATATCAGTAAACCAGCCTACTAATCATGGCATAGTATTAAATGCAGGTGAAATTCAGGTGATTTTAGTCCAATTTTCAGGGGCCTGAATCCCCCAAAATATAGAATCAATCGTTTTAAAATGGTGAATTTCCCTGAATAATACTGGACCTAGGTCTTCCTAGCACTGTTCCTGAATGAAGCCAAATATTTAAATATCAGAATAACTTGCATGAAGGGGAATGACAGAGAAGTTTGAACTCGTGAAAAAAAAGTGTCAACAACATAACCCACTTTGTATTGGCCGATGCGACAGAAATGCACAAATGGTTGAATCAATGATGCGTAATTCAAGAAGATGTGAGTTATAGTTATACAGGTAACTCTGCCTAAGCAAAATCTCTTGGGAACACAAAAAATCTGTTTGACTTTGGAGAAATTTAACTTGAAAGATCAAATAACACATGTTTTATATGATTTGTTCCAAAGTCTCCCATCGAGTTAAGAATTATTTGGTTAGGAAGAGTTTACGGTACTTTAATATGAAGTTTGGTTTATGCTTTCCCTATCTAGGAACTAACATCAGTTAATTAAATTCTCAGGAAGGAGTCCAGTCCTAAACACTGAAACTGTCATAGGTAATCAATTGATGTTATGTGACTTTATCAAAATGTATTACATCATGATCGCATTTTTAACTCAATATATACCTCTGCTGATCAAAGTACCCTCTAATGAAGCAAAAAAAAAAAGGATAGAAAAATTACGAAACATAATTTTTTGTTGGCATATCTGCGACAAGAACGAGGGCATAATATCAAGGTGACGTATAGTAATATACAGCAAATATCGTGACGGCCACCCCTACCCCAACCCCGACCCCGAGACGTATTAATGACCTTTTCTGTTGCCAGTACTCCGATCTGCGCTGCTTTCGCCGCATCTCGGCGATCTTCTCGTTGAGTTTGGATGTCCTCTCCTCTCTCTCCTCCCACTTTCGTTTCCTCAGCTCGTTCTTCGCCTGACCATCGGCCACTCTGAAGAGGCAAGGAAAAATGATAGAATGGTTCATTTGTTCAGTTTTAGTTTTCGCACTGTAACCCATCTTAGAGCTAATATCGAGTTCTGGCAAAGAAATGTGATTCTGGAAAATAAATTGTCAGGACGACGATAGATTTTTAAAATAATACACAAGAGGACTTTTGTTGACAAGGAAAAATAAAAATTGTTAAAAAACTGATTACATTTCCTTGCAGAATCATTTTAAACATATTTTTTAATTTAGAGTTTTGACAATTTTTTTTAAGTTTTGTGCAATGCTTTGAACATTAATTTTCCGTTCATCATAAAAACTGTACACCTTTGACTGCTGATTAATTTAATCATATGGGATTCTTTTCTCCCTTTGATTCAGCATTTCTTTGAGGGGAATATGAAAGGGTTTAATCATCATTATTCTTGTAATGATCAAAAGTGAGAACCGAACATCAATTTAAAAAAAATAAATTAAAAAACAAAAAACAAAAACTGTCATTCAGGTACAACCTTAGCCAAGTGCAGACAAAGTTGTTGTGAGATTTAAATCATCAAAGCATTTCCAATCACAAAAAAAAAGAAAAAAAAAGGAAAGGAAAACGAAAGAAAGGAAAAAAAAAAGGAAACAGAAAAAAAGAGAAATGAAAATAAAAAAACAGGAAAGGAAAAGAGAAAAAGAAAGGAAAAGAAAAAAAAGGAAAAAGGAAGAGGGAAAAGTGTGTGCTCTTTTGCTCCTAACCTTGAGTTTGCAGGTGGGCTTGAGTTAGCACCAACTGTTGACTGGACACCATCCTTCATCCCTTCTTTCATTCCATCTATCTGTCCATCCTTCCTCTCGTTCTCCACATTGTTCTCTTCAGCCTTGTGTACTGTCTTCGTCGTTGGTGCTCCAGCCTCCACCATCGATTCGGGGCGGGAGGATGGCCTCTTTGGGGGAAGGGGCGGTGGTATTGACTCCACTTCTGAGTGGTTCTACACAAGAGTGGGGAGAAAAAGCAATATCTAGCAGGTTAAAAATATAAATGTGACAACAGAATTCCATGAGTTTTCCATGTCTAAACTGCCGCTTTTCATTATTTTCTTTCTCCAATGGTTTCCAAAATGACAAACATTACTTTTTCCCGCAGTAATCAAATTGTTTTCATTTTTGTTCTGTTAAATTGTAAAGTGCAAATGGTAGCCTTTGTTTTTAGCGCTATAGAAATAATCTATATCATCATTATCACTGATGGACTCTATATCCCCTCACAGCCACAGAGTATGAGATTTGTGAGATACAACAAACTGAAAAGCTACCATAGCCAAGACATGAAAGCTATTCCATGCGTTACATACATTTTATGAATTTCCTAACCTTTCCCTGAAATCTAATGACCACAAATTTTTCCAGGATTTTCAATGATGATGGGAGCCCAGTCTCGAAATAAAATCCCAAAGATACAGGGCTTATAATCTCTTTAAAACTAAATATGAATATCAACATTTTGTGTGAAGTCTCACATGTGACCCCATTTCTTTTGACCTATGACCTTGAACCCATCAACTGTGGACAGCAATAAACATTTAGAAATAAATTATACAACATGTTAGCAAGGCATTACATTGCTAAATGACTGACAGTTAAAAAATTAGGTAAGATTTTTTGCTATTTTGATCACACACATTCTGTAGATAAAGGTAAACCTTATCGAGGGCAATACAATATCATAGTGATACGTCACAACAATTCCATGTCATGGGAGCTGGTTTTAAACACTATCAGGCCTGTTGGGTTACAGTATTCATAACAGTTAGAGTAAAAAATACAGTACCAAATCTAAAATCGTTTTTTAAGCCCCGATCACATAAAAGCCCAGAAGTAACACAATCGAAAACGACTCTTTGTTCAGTTCACAGTTAACTGCCTCTAAGCAAAGAGTCAAGTTGAATCGGCTTGCTTCCGGGCTTCTATGTGACTGGAGCCTTAGTGATTGCCATGCTTTGACAAAGGAAAGTGGAGTAATTGCTTTGACATGGTACTCTTCAGGCAAAGATTATGTCTTGTGGATGAAATATTGGAAAGAGCTTTACTTCTACTGATAACGAGGCGAGGTCTTCTCCGTTGAGGATGACCCTTGACCCCTCTAGGATGGCACAGTAGGAGAATCTGAGCTGCTGCCATGTCTGAATTAGTCCGTGTCGATACCGTCTCATGTCCAGAAGTTGCTTCTTGACGTCCAGGCCTGACGTAGAACCTTTCTTCTCGATCTGTGAGGGGATTGAGCAGAGGTGAAGAGTATCAAAAAGATGCCAACCTTCCGGCAACATGCACTAAGATAGAAATCATAATATGAATTGTCAAACAGACAAAACAATTATTTTCCAATGAAATAATACATGTTGCTATTGCTATCATACTATCTCCTAGGAGAAGATAATTGGTTCAGCTGTTTGGTCATCAGAGAAAGGCCACTGTTGCAGTATTCAGATGAGACAATCAAACCAACCCCTACTCTATACCTGCCCACCTCTATGCTACCGATCTATCCACCCTTTTCTGATCTGCCATCCCCCTCCCCAGTATCTGCCCAAATCCCCCCACCTGCTTTCTGCTATCTCTATCTAGTCAAGTTCAGTCATCTGTCAGACTTCTCAGGATTCCCCCTGAACGTAGTAGAAGAAAATAACTAAGAATGTTCTTTCCCAATCAATTTGTATTTGCCATCTGTAGGCACAGGAGGACCCAGGATCAACAAATATCATTCCCCTACCAATATATACCAAGCCTCTGGCCTATGTCTGCCCATCTCTTATTGGCCGAAGATGGCCACCCTTAACCTACCCCACCCTACTCACCCATCTGCACAAGGCATATATCTACCAAACATGGCAACCCAGATCGCGCCACCCCTGCTCTGCAAAAGAGAACCTTACCCACCCAAGTCTCCCCAAAATTGCTGCAAATCCATCAATCTCCTCACCGGATTGCTACATCTTCATCTCATCCAAGACCTACTCCATCGCCTCTCCTATCTGCACACCTCTACCCCACCCTTCTTACATGAACAAGCCTTGTATACATTGTTCAGTGTTCCAGACCACCCCATAACTGCCATGCAGTGTATCACCAGAGGACCCACGTTGTCCACCAGAGAACTTTTCCCATCCCAACTCTCCCCATTCCATCTGCATAATCTTTGCATTCCACATCAATAACCTACTCTACTCACCTGTACAAGGCATGTATCTACCAAACAGAGTGTCCCAGATCGCCCCACCCCTGCGCTGCAGTGTATCACCGGTGGACCCACGTTGTCTACCAGAGAGCCTGAGAGCCTCACATGATGCAGGAACTGAAGGAATGCAGCCGGCGATTGGGGTACGCTGAAGTCCGACCAGCGGGTATAGTGAAAGTGTAAGATCTCTTTGGTTTGTTGTGACTGCAGGGAGAAAGAAACAAGAGGGAGGATTGAAAGATTGATAAAAACTCAGCTAGAAATGCACCTGGTAATTGGGGTGTGTTTAAGGCTGACCTGTGGGTTTAGTGAAAGTATAAGATCTCTTTTGTTTGTTGTTGTGACTCTATAGGAGAAACAAGATGGAACGTTGTAAGATTGATTGCCAACTGTCTATCATAGCAACACAGTCAGAAAGGTAGGATTTGATTGGGGTACACTGACGTATGGCCAGTGGAGCTACGAAAGTGTGAGATCTCCTTGTCGTGACTAAATGGGAAAGGGAAACATGATGGAAACTGTAAAATTGACATCTAATTGCCCGTCATAGCAACAAAGCTAGGAATGCAGAAATCAATTAGGGTACACTGAAGTCCAACCAGCAAGTGTATTGAAAGTGTGAGATCTCTTTGGTTTGTTGTGACTGCATGGGAGAAGGAAACGGATAGAGAATTGTAGCTGATGGCTTATCATAGTAACACAGCTAGAAAGGCAGCTATTGATTGGGGTATACTGACGTCTAGTCTGTGAAGTAGCGAAAGTGAAAGATCTTTTGGTTGGCATTGTTACATTGATATCTGATTGCCTGTCATAGCAACAACTAAAAGAGAATAAAGGTCCATTTTCCAAGTACAACAGATGAGAGGTAATACTTTTCTTGACAGCCATACAAAAAAAACCCAAAGTATGTACACAATAATATCATATCAGATGATTTAAAACTGAAACTTAACAAATAGTTCAACCGATATATGGAGTAACCAAATGACAGGATGTGGTGAAAATAATTCTTCCTGGGTTTATTACTTTCTTGAATTAACATCTTGGTTCATTCTATGTAGAAAGGAAACATTATATGTGTATTTTCTTTTTAGTAGTTATGTGTATTAGTTCACATTCCTAAAATTCCAGACGACATAACAGCATTATGAATATAATATATAAAGATAAAAACGATGAAGCGACTGCGTTCCGTTGAATTATTTAAAAATGAAATTAGTAAAATGTAAAACGCAAGTGAAGACGTAGTCTTATATACGGTATACATATATATATATATATATATATCTATGACAATTACTGATAAAGGCGAATTAAGAGAGAATGTCACATACAATTGAACTCACTACATCCTTGATTCACTGACTTCAGGAACATTTAGTTTGCAGTTATTTCACTACAATTCAAAACCAACATCATCCACTCTGTTTAACCATGGAAAAGTATAATTTTGCAACAAATTCAATCACTTTCTTCATAAAGTACATGTCACCCTATAATTCTCCACTTATAAAAATTACATACAATGTCAAAAAATTTACAAATTCTGCAATGAAGAACAGTGCATCAAAGGTTAAAAAAACCAACAACACAAAAACAACATTTATCATGTTGCCAATTTAAGGATCTTTACAAATTTGATGAGTCCATGTAACAACTGTATGATAACCAACAAAACATACATCTTTTATAATTTCTCTGGTATCTAAAAATAAAGTTTAAAGTAAATTGGATATTATATAATACACATTGCTGTTGCCATGGAAACTCTTGCCTTGCCTCATAAATATTGTACTGATTCACTAAACCAGAAATTGCCGAAATATTGCTTCAGTACTTCGAAGTTTAAAAATCCTTCATTTTCATCGTCATTCCAGTCAGAAACCACTTAAAACTACCATAAAAACCTCCTTATCTTGAGCAGCTATTAATACTGTACTTTTTTGTATGTTTCTTGTCTTTATGCATAATTACATGTAAATGGCATTCTTTTATTTCGAATCCAGTTTGCACTAATCATCGTTGCTAAATACCAGTGCAAGTTTTTGTTATCAAGAAATTCATTATATTTGCATGTCTAATGAGAAATGTCTATTGCATTATTCTTCTGATAAATTTCAAAATTCATATTAATCCATTGATTCATGAATTCATGAATTCTGTAATTTCCATAGATTTTGTGCAGGCACTTTTGTAATGCAATGCATTGAATACAGCTTTGTCACATTTGTGCACATGATATGAAAAATATGATCTCCTTTGAACAGAGGGACATGCATTATGGGAAGTGCTTGTTGCTATGTCAGACAAGCAATGTTTGCATACACACATACATGTATGCCTGCAAAGAATAGGCATTCTGACTACTGCAAGATAATAACAGCAGAATACATAATTTTACTTGAGAACAAAAATGAATAAATGTGATGATTTACTATTAAAGTAAAAGGGTCAATTCCAGATTTTTTTTACAGCTTAAAAAAAAGTTTAATATTCAGATCCTTTACAGAGTAATCAAACACTTTTTGTAAGAAAATAATTATCAAAAATCTTGTCCAATTGTACCAAAAAATGTCTTATATATATTTAATACCACATGAGACTCATGGGGCTTTGTGTAAGAAATATCTTTATCCTAAGAAAGCAAAACGACGCCTACTACCACCCCCTGTAATTGAAATTTCCAAGCGGGATTTCCCCTCCTTATGTACACTCCTCATGATATAAATCAATGTGTGGGAGACTTATAAAAATGTTGTCATGAGAGGGATCATGATTTGTTGTTTCGTTCATCACCCTTGTAAGGTTTCTTTCACAGAAAGTGAACATTTATGATGATGGTTTTTTATGGAACATTACAGGTAACAAAGGCGTTCAGACTAAAATAACATGGATGGATGGATTCAGGGGCTTTGTGGACAAAGGAATCCAGGGCTAGCCTTTGTCTTTATGCAATAACAGCCTGTATGTTCTTTTGTCTATTAAAAAGAACTGGCTGAATCAGCAAATTAAATAGATCTAAGAAAGAAAGATGGAGTTTTACTCTTAATTCCTCCAAATAAGGTGAAATACAGTTGTTTGGTTCCCCTCAACCTACCAACCCTTTGTCCAGTTGAGGACTGAGTGTTCTAATAGCACCCACCTCTGCATATTCACTTAATACACTGTACACACAGGGACTGTGATCATGCCTCCACCAGGGGTATACATATTAGAGGGTTATGTAAGGTTATGTAAGTCCCTGTGTGTACAGTGTAAGTGAATATGCAGATGTGGGTGCTATCAGAACACTCAGTCCTCAACTGGACTAACCAACCCTCTGAAAATGGCCTTATGCGAACTTGATTTTTCTTTTTTTCATATTTTCACTCAAAACTAAAATATCACAATTAAATCATAGAAAACATTTGAAATGCAACCTGAAAAAAAATTCAGGTGTTCTTAGGCTTTTCCTCTGTTGCAACTTTTCTCAGTATTCCTTTTTAAACAAAATGTGTTCTGAAAAAAAAATTCCCAACAGACGGACACTATTTTTCATAAGTGGAATTCGAGGGCAACCACATACAATGTAATTATCTTTTCCTGCCCAATGACAACAAAGACTTTTGAAGGTGTGAAGAGAAGAGTGAAAGACAATTACACTATTTATATTTCGATCTATCTGACAAAGAGTCGAACCAACCCAATCCGAAGTCGATAAAAATGTCACAAACACTTCCTGTGGAAGAAAAATAATGCAGGAGAAAATTGATATCAAAGATTGAAACAAAGGAATCTTATAGTGCCTATTTTAAGAAATATCTAGAGCACAAACAAGAAGTGTTGCTAGAAAGTTGCAAGTAATTGCAAAGCAACTGCAAATACATGTAAGTAGTCTGTGCTTTAATCAAGATGTGCATGAGAGGCACACATTGATCAACTGTAATTTTCAATCGATTGAAACTTTATAGAAAAAAAAACATGAACTCATGCCAGTTTTGTTAAAAATGAAGGATAATAAAAAATTAAGTCTCAGTTCCTCAAATCATTATAAAATTGTACAGCCACATGTTTTCACAACAAATAACTCGTCAATCCTACAGATCAAACCTCAGAAAATCGCTTGCTTTGTCCCAGAAATATATATATACCAAACAAAGAAATAACTCTCTAAAGCTGTTCTATACTATGTCACCTAATTAATATTTCCAAATGGGGTTTCCCCTCTCCTCATCTACGTTCCTAAACACGACAGCAATGTGTGGGAGACTTGTGGTTAATTACCGAACATCTATTTCTGTCTCTGAGGAGGTTTTTGAGGTTATAGATGACAGGTTTGGAGTAATCATAACACACATGATTAACAAGAATTCATCCGTGATACAACCGATCTATTGCTCTTGAACAAAAGATGTCAAGAGGAAGAAGAAATCAAAAGGAATGAGAAATCAAAAGGAATGTCACTAGGTATATGCGTACATGGAATTCCTTCAACCGGTTGAGTAATAATTACACTAATCACAATCACACTACTTGGATTCAAATTTGCATACATGTACATTACTTGTTGCTATGTAAGGAAACACATGGGCAAGACTTAGGCAAGCTTTAAGGCTATAAATAACAATTTGTTTCTTTGAGGAAAAGCTAAATAAAATATAAAATTAAGAGAAATATCAGTTAAACTTTAATTTTGCATTTTTCATCAGAAATTTATTTGCAAATTATACAAATTATCTTATGACATTGCCTATTGACAACAAAAACAGAATTGTAATCATAATTAATAAAAGATTGGGGACCCAATTGGTGCTGGTTCGTAAGACAAAACTGGCGAGGTCTTTAAAAACTACATGTATTTTTTTTTTATTCTAAGAGTCATTTAATCACTCTCCTATTTTATGCTCTTCTTGAACACCAAGAGACCACTTAAAGTGATTTCCTTGGACTAATATTGTTGAAAAGATCCTTGCCATTATATTGGGCCTAAAAAATGGTTTGGTTGCCATCCACTTACTGAACCTCTCAAGGAAATAGCCTGACCTGGGGCCTGTAACATAAAATATGCAATTAAACTTACGATAATAATGTCTTATTTACCCAGGGTAGCCATATTCAGCTGTAAACTAGCTGCTCTTCCGGGGGGCCCTGCATAACATAAAGTAATTATTACCCTTCTCCTTTCACAAATTCTCAGCGCCTGGCAAGAAGGCAGATGGTCACATTTTATAAGTCTTTGGTATGACTCGGCCGGGGATCGAACCCACGACCTTCTGTTCATGGGGCAGACGCTCTACCACTGAGCCAGCTACACATGACAGATATATATTAATCATAAATATATAGCAAAATTTTTACAAAATTTTTTTTTAAATAATTGCAAAATTAATTGCATCTCTTTATGTTACAGGCCCTTGATGTTGTTTATTCTTCTAATTTCTTGTTTCAGTTTTCAATCAAATTGAAGAATCAGACTAAAATTTAAGATAAACATGTGAAATATAAACAACCTGGAAAACACTCTTATGTTTTCGGCTTTTCACTTTTTTCTAAATTAAGTCATATTTTCATGATGAACTGCATTCAAAGTTGCGTTTTCCCTACCAACCAACGCATTTTTAAAAAAAATGGCATTCATGGGTAGCCAAACATTTATTTTGGAGTCTTATAATGCGAAACCTCTATGAGAAAATGCCAAGAAATTGGGATCATTGTTCCATATACCAACAGTAATGGTTTGATCCTTGTAACAGAAAATATTTCTTTTGGCACAGATAAAGAAATATTTTGTTTCCTTCCTGAAATTTGAATACTTTGTAACATCAGCCATGGTGAGATTAGAAGGTTGGCCTACGGCATATGTTTTTGAGAATTCTGGTCTTGGTTTTCCATGTGTGGGTGATTCATGAGATTTGATATTATCACTAAAAATAATCATCAAACATTCCATTTTTTTCTTGTTATCTCTGACCTCTTTTAATCCCTTCCTTGTCATTTCTTTTGAAAGTTATAGAAGGAAACTTTAAATGACATCATCTATGAGTAATCACTGACCTACACTATCTGTTGAAAGATATATAAAACCAATGCTATAATAGCCTGATCTAAGGCAAAATTTGTTACTTAAAAATAAAAAAAGGATATTTAATATAAATCCTAAATATAAATTTTTTTTTTGAAGTATTGTTACTCCTATCTGCTAAGAAACTTAATCAAACATCTGATGATGAAAGTTGTCCAAAACTTTGTCCTCATTTTTGCCATTTAGGACTTGAAATTACTAAACCTTGTTCAATGTAAATATTGCAGGAAAAATCAAATTACATGATTTCATCAAATGATATGAATTTATTGTAAAACACACCTAGAGGAAATATCTTGGTATAGAGTGCCTTGGTCATGATTATACTTGCATTGTAAATAAAAGATACAGTACTTTTCTGCAATCATTTATTTCCACAAATAAAAGTTATACATTATTCGACAAAGCACAAATTAAACATTGGATCATTGCATTATCCACATCATTTTGAAAATAGAAATCAGAAATAATCATTGGGCCAAGAATTTTTGTTTCTTTTTGGTTATGAAAGTGATGAATTACTGTTGGTTATATGTATGCAACATGAATTGTGTAATTAATTAAACTTCTTTCACTTTTATCAAAATATGCTAGTTTATGATGATAAAGAAATTTCATTTTGAACTTTTCACAATAATGTCATGCCTATTTTTATTGCATTTATCAATAACCAAATAATCAAAACTAATTTATACCACTGTCAAAATACAATTCAATATTTCATATCTAACCTGATATTCTCTCTTATTTCTGGCACAATTGCTGGTATCGACAATTATGAAAAAAAAAATCAATTTTCAAGAAATTAGAGATATAATGCATCATTTGGATGACTTCTTCTGATGGCAGTAAATTATGAAAGACAGGACTGACATCTTACTTATTTCCTTCTAAGATTATATACACAGTCCCGTGTGAACAATTGATATATATTGTTTCCAGGAAACTGCACGTAGAAGGACATAAAGAGAATTTATAAAAAGTTATGCATGGAAAATATAGGTCGATAAACTACAGATGTACTTTGTGATAATGGGAAAATAAAGGCACATTGGATGCAGTGAATTACTTTTTTTTCTAAATTTTATATAAAAGACACAGTGTTTTATTAGTGTTATTTTATTAGTTTTATCTATTAAGTGTTTTATGTGAGCTAGGATTTTCTTGGGCTCGAGAGAGTGCAATGCCTAGTTAGGCCCCAGTCACATAGAAGCCCGTAAGCAACACGATTCGACACAACTCTTTTTTCAAAGACAATTAAATGAGAATTATCATAGAGATGTGTTCAATCGTATTGCTCCTGGGCCTCTATGTGACTGGGGCTTTACATTTGGACTACGGACATCGTTGGGTGACTGAAAACTAATAATTTATTCCTCTTACAGCATAATTTCCATGAGGTGCCCTACGATAATCTCAGCTTTTTTTTTGTTTTGTTTTTACAGATTTATGGTATCCTTTATTACTTTGTAGAGCATAGAGATTAAAAATGTTCAGCAGCTCCTGTGCTGATCATGAAAAAAGCATACAAATAGACGAGCAAAAAAGCATTGTATAGACTGTAAGATAGCACATTTACGATAGCACATTGCTTTCCACAAGGTCATCGCAAAGGTATTGAAGGATTGCCAAATCAAATTTAAGCTGATTCGGCCAGTGCTAGATTCATAATTCTAAACATTTAAAATAGGAATCACCAGAATCTTATAATCATGTGTCCTGCATATTTCAAGAAACAAGCAATTAAACAATTTAATATAAGGGTGCTGTCGTTTATCTCTCTACAGTAAAACACTATACGCAAATTGATACCTGCGGGGTGCACCAGAAAATAGAGCATGATTGTTTCGCTGGCACAAATCTACATATTTTCTGATCCATTCTTACTTATTTAGGGCATTGAGGGATTATTTTATCCTTTCATATTTTCAGATATTGTTAATACATGAAAATGCAGCATATCACTCATATACACATTAATTTAGATGACTTTGACATTGTTTATATTGCATTTAAAATTAACCAGCACCTTATAATTTATACACATTTTTTACTGACTTTGACATGAATTTGTAAATATTGCCATTGAAATCAACCAGCAGCTTTTATCTATGGACAGCTTTGAGTAATTGGCAGAAGTTTTATTCAGCTACATGAGTCTTTATTTCCTTGTGTCAATATGCAGATCGTACATTTATACCTTTCATAGCACAGCATATGACATGTACAATAAAGTACCCTGTCAGGAAAATTACTCTCAAACACCATTTTCTCAGAATCAATCCAATTACAGGTATCAGAGATCATATGCTCACTTTGTTAGCTTTGTTCTCCGATAACAAGAACATACAAAGCAAATAAATCATAAATCTATCTCGCTTTGCTTGGTTTGAAGTGTGAAGTTCTCTGAAACTTCCAAACGGTTGAAGTGTGCTACGTGCAATTAACAATTAATCATATGCTATTACACATTATCACCAGGTACCAATGAACTTTGATATATTTCTCATGAAATGAAATAAATTAGTTTTTTTTTCTGTAAGTCTTCACTGATACACCATCAATATTCCATCCTCTGATTAAAAAATTGATCAGGAAAACTACCCCAACACACTTCTAGAAATTCATGTTGCCTGTAATTCATCGCCTTATATCATGTAAATTACATACATGGGTGTAGATGATAGAGTAAATTCACACCATACATACATGTATCACTGGCCTATGAAATTTTTGAAGAATGGCGGAAGGGGGGGG
>BQKZ01005247.1:7169-18327 GCA_036244855.1 Temnopleurus reevesii | reverse complement strand
AAGGGAGAAGGGGAAATATTCCAAAAGAAGCGTCTCCGCTCATATCATAAAGGGTTATGATAATACAGCTCGCACATAACACATTGTACACTGTAGACTGTGAGAGAGAGGGAGGTTGAAGAAAGAGCAGGAGGACAAGGAGGAGAGAGAGCAAGGGAGAAGGGGGAATATTCCAAAAGAAGCGTTTCCGCTCACATCATAAAGGGTTATGAGAGTACAGCTCGCACATAACACATTGTACACTGTAGACAGAGAGAGAGAGGGAGGTTGAAGAAAGAGGAGGAGGACGAGGAGGAGGAGAGAGAGAGAGAGCAAGGGAGAAGGGGGAATATTCCAAAAGAAGCATCTCCGCTCATACCAGCTCGCACATAACACATTGTACACTGTAGACTGAGAGAGAGAGAGGGAGGTTGAAGAAAGAGCAGGAGGACGAGGAGGAGAGAGAGAGAGAGCAACGGAAAAGACGGAGTATTCCAAAAGAAGCGTTCCACTCAAATCATAAAGGGTAATACAGCTCGCACATAACACATTGTACACTGTAGACTGAGAGAGAGAGAGAGAGAGAGAGGTTGACGGTCGAGCAGGAGGATGAAGATGAGAGAGAGAGCAAGGGAGAAGGGGGAATATTTCAAAAGAAGCATCTCCGCTCATATCATAAAGGGTTATAATAATACAGCTCGCACATAACACATTGTACACTGTAGACTGTGAGAGAGAGGGAGGTTGAAGAAAGAGCAGGAAGACGAGGAGGAGAGAGAGAGAGAGCAAGGGAGAAGGGGGAATATTCCAAAAGAAGCGTTTCCGCTCATATCATAAAGGGTTATGATANCTATGGAAAGAAAATTGGAAGAAGAGAAAGTGGGATGTGCACTGTAAAGAGGGAGAGTAAGGACAGTTGTAGCTATGAAAAGTGAAAATTTAAACAGTTGAGAGAGAAAAAGAGAAAGGGAAAATTTAAAAAAGGATTATGAGAAAGAAGGAAAGCCGAAAGAGGGTTATGATAATTAAGAGGAACAGAGAACATCATACACTGCAGACTGTGAGAGGGAAGTTGACAGACGAGCAGGAGGGTGAGGAGGAGAGAGAGAGCAAGGGAGAAGGGGGAATATATCAAAAGAAGCATTTCCGCTCATATCATAAAGGGTTATGATAATACAGCTCGCACATGACACATTGTACACTGTAGACTGAGAGAGAGAGGGAGGTTAAAGAAAGAGCAGGAGGATGAGGAGGAGAGAGAGAGAGAGCAAGGGAGAAGGGGGAATATTTCAAAAGAAGCATTTCCGCTCATATCATAAAGGGTTATGATGATACAGCTCGCACATAACACATTGTACACTGTAGACCGAGAGAGAGAGAGGGAGGTTGAAGAAAGAGCAGTAGGACGAGGAGGAGAGAGAGAGCAAGGGAGAAGGGGGAATATTTCAGAAGAAGCATCTCCGCTCATATCAGCTCGCACATAACACATTGTACACTGTAGACTGAGAGAGAGAGGGAGGTTGAAAAAAGAGCAGGAGGACGAGGAGAGAGATAGAGCAAGGGAGAAGGGGGAATATTAAAAAAAAAAAAACATCTCCACTCATATCAGCTCGCACATAACACAGTATACACTGCAGACTGTGAAAGAGAGGGAAGTTGAAATAAGAACAGCACAAGGAGAGAGAGAGCAACGAAGAAAATGTAATATTCCAAAAGAAGCATCTCCGCTCACCTGCAATTCATGCAAGCTCAGTGATCTTTCTCAAAGACTTTCCTCCGTCAACAAGACACGGTTTATTGAATCAATTATTAATGCCCCTTTTGAGCTTGGAACGGTCTCTATGCTACAACACACCTGGGAAACGCTATCAGCGATGTGACGGTTTCCTGGAAATACCTTTTCACCCGCTCCCATTACTGCCCTGCATTAACTTCATGCATTAGGAGAGTGGACTCTGGAATTGAACTTCACACAGCAGCCATTTGGAGCTTTGGTAGCTATTTTGAGTAGGAAGAGCTCTTATTTGACAGGTGTAGGAATTTACGGTTGAGGCCAAAAAACACACACATGTAAGCTATGACATGGAAAATGTTCCTTTTTATAATAGAATCTTTTGGCCCGTATTCCGATAGCGAGGTTTAAGTTAACCCTGATTTAAATATGTGGTTTAAGTATGGGAAGCCAAAAGAGGCTTGAATCTATAACAGTCGATGATTAATTTACCAGCACATTTGGCAATCTTAGTATTCAAAACTGTCTCAGAATAAAAACTTCCAATAGTTTTCTACATTATTAAAGCATGGGAAAAGAGAGCAGTTAACATAAAAATTATACTTTGTAAATAAAGTTTTGATACTTTTGGCTACCCATACTTAAACCACAGATTTAAACCAGGATTAACTTAAACCTTGCTATCGGAATACGGGCCTCTGGGTTGTGTTTCATAAAGCTGTTCAGTGATCTACCCACGACTCTACGAACGACTGATGACCCTTACTCGGATGTGATTTAGCATCAGGGGTTATCATTGAGTTCAAGAATTGGTCATGCGCACATTTACCGCACAGCTTCATGAAAGACAACCCCCTGGATATCCCTTCAGATATGCGTTTATGACGACTTTGTTATCATATATTCAAGAGGATATATACATGTAACTATCATTAAGTAGGCATACCCACAGGATGTAAAAAACAATGAATAATTTAGAATTTTAATTTTTTGCGGTTGGTTAGTCCATGAACAGTTTCATGGAATGTTGAATTCGCGGGTACAATCCATGAAAAAACGTATGATCTACCGACCTACAGTACCCAATACAGATTTTCAAGAAACAGAAAGTGATTTCTGATCCAAGACAAAGCTTTTAAATGCAAAAATAAAGTATAAAGAATGACCATATAATCACAGTATATTTTTTATGTTATGATTAGAAACGCAAATATATATGCGATTTAAAAATTTTAAGCGATATTGTGCCACTTCAAAACTCAATGTGTGAAGTACTGTACATGTTAACTTTTCATACAGATTCTTAAGGATTATTTTTGCGGGTCTTAAATTCGCGGTCAGCCATTTCACAGCGAAAAGCCCAAAAATTAAACCCCGCGAAAATTGTCCACTATACAACTTACACAATAGTACATCTACTTCAACTTTAAAACTCACAATATTCAGAAATATAGAATGATTGATGAGTGATTTAATTATTAAAAGGAATAAGAAATAAAATAAATTGATGACTATATTGTTGGATAAAATGAATGATGACATAAAAATCAAATCTGCTCTTAATTAGAAGCCATGTCTGTGCTCTCATGTACAAGGATAAAAACCAACTTTGTACTGTATGTAGATGCATAGGGCAATCAACCAGACTATTAATTATGAAATTCTCAGAAATTCGCTCACAATCAAATGTCAGGATATTTCTGATAAATGATGTACATGCTGTTGTCATGCAAACAATTCTAAGGGGTGGGAAGAATAAAAAAGAATATAGTATGCTCTATTTCTAATGAGCTCTTTTTCTAAATTAAGAAATCATTGCTTGAAGAAAGAAATTGACTATAGCACAAAACATACCTGAAACATAATACAAAAAAATTAATGTTGTATCAAGTAATCTTTGAAAATACATGGAGGTTATAAAATTGATTACACAAAATACCATTTCCATCATTCAAATCGAAAAGAGAATATGTCGGAGTTCATCATACACGCCTTCTGACTTTGAAGTTCAATTGGTCCGTTCAGTATTTAAAGAAATCAACTTTAAAATACAAGGGGCAGCCAATGACGCATACAGTACATGTACATGGAACATGATTTAAAAATATGTGTTGTATCAAATCATCTTTGAAAACACATAAATGTAGTTTATGAAATTGATGAAAATAATCTCATTTCCGTAATTCAAATCTGGAAAATCTGGGATCTGGTTTGCCTTAACGTAAACAAGTTAGAGTTAATCAAATATACCGTCTCACTGGAAATTAAGTCTGTTCAGTATTACATGTATAGTGAATAAGGAATCAACTTCATAATACAAGGGGCAGCGAGTGATACATACATGGAACATCGTTTTGAAAAAATGTCTGTATCAAATAATCTTTGAGTATACATGTAGGTTATAAAATTGATGCATAAGAATATCATTTCGGTCATTAAAATCTGGAAAATTTAGTTCGCCAAAACAAGTCAGAGTTAATCAAACATACCGTCTGACTGGATATCTATTTGGTCCGTTCAGTATTCTAAGAAATCAACTTCATACTCCAAGGGGCTCCGAATGATTCTCTCCTTCATCCACTTTTGCCTTTTCTAATTACCGACTAAGCTTGCTTCTTCTGAAGGATGATCAGCGCATCATGATGCAATGTGAGTTAAGCTCATCATCTCATCACTGAGATTAATATCCATCGATATTGGCAGGAATTGAGACAATATCACATTTAAGTGGAAATTTATCAGTGCTAATGAGATTTCCAGCTCGGGGTTTAATATAATCTATCAGCCTGTGCCGACAACTCTGTCTGACATTTTCGCTTAATCTCAAGTCTCCGTAGTAAGATTACATTTCGAGAGAATTCCAGTTTAAAATTGTTCTCAATTAGCGACGAGTGCTCATTGAACTAATCTGTATTGATATGTGTCCATTGGTTTATATTATTATGTTAATATAGCTTGGGATAAAAAAAAGATGAAGCGAATCTTTCTAAGAATTGGTCCTGAAAAGTACTAAACTAAAAGCTTGCAATACTAAAGAAAAAGATGATGTTCCACGTAGAGTTGACTGACCTGTCCTCACATTATCTTAACAGCTCTGATAAATCAATTCTAGCACAGAAAAAAAAAAAATATAAGGTCAAACCTCTTTATAAAGACCACCCAATGGAGACAGAAAAAGAGGTCTCTAACAGTAGGTGGTCTCTATAGTCACGTTTTGTTTTGTGTAAAATGCAATCTAGGGAGTCAAGAAAAGTGATCTTTATAGGCAGGTAGTCTTTCTATACAGGTGGTCGCTAAATCAGGTTTAACTGTTCATCCATATTGTCATTAATTTTTTATTTAATGACAAATTGCATGGGCATTGTCAACAAAACACATTTTTGACTTTGGGCCATTTATATTCAGACATTCACAAAAGTAGGGCAGATTTGTGACCCTAAGTCCAATTTCCATGGAAACGGTTTTCAGGGAATCCACTAGGGATTGATGAAACGGTCTGTAAACCATCTGGATAGGCATTTATGGTACAAAATATCTAATATGTTTTTATGACAACTGAACAAAGTCTGAAAAAAGCCTTCCCTGGTTTTTATAAGATCTGCAAAATTGGCAGCAAAAAGTAAACAAATCACAAGCAGTATTACAACTTTGGCAAGTTTGATTGGCAACGCCCATTCAAATTTTGGTGAGGAAACCTGGAGTACACTTCGACCATTCTGCATATATATGTATATATATATATGGGAATTGTTGGGAGTAATACAGAGCTTACAACAAACTCATTAGAAATCCATTATGAGATTTAATAAAGTACAACCTAAGTTTAATAGCCAACTACCAGTATGGAACATAGTGAAAATGTTTTTCCATTTGCCAGTTTATTGCCATTTTTGCAGTATTTTTGTGAGTTACATCAAGTTAAATGATGAGCTTTGTGCGAGTTATAACCAGTGCTCATTTACTTGAACTCACGACTTGCCATAGCTAATCACTCGGAGTGTGAAAGCTGCTTCAGGTAACTTTGAATAAGATGGCTCTTTACAACAAAGTCTTCATAAAAATACATCTAATCAATATTCAAGGACAGTTAGCACCTTTAAAAAAGTTGCAATGATATTTTAGAAAAAAAAATATGTTACTTACAAAAAGGTCTTCAAGTAAAGAAAGTTCTGACAATGTAGTAATGATGTTAATATTCAAGTACAGTTAACACCTCTAACAAAACGACAATGACAATACATGCATTTACAGTTGTTCATATCAGAGAGCATGATGGGTAGATTTCTAGTACAGAAGTGATCTCGCGCAGTGTAAACGATGCGCGCATCGGGTGTGTACTAGAAGATATCCCAGCATGCTCTCCGGATATGAGCAACCATAAAGGCTCACAGACAAGAAAATGGGTAACTCACAACAAGGTCTTCAAGAAAGAAAGTTCTGACAATGTTGTAATGATGTTAGAATTAAAGTACAATTGGTTCCTAAAAGTGGTAATGATTATTAAGAAAAGAAAAGTGGATTACTTACAACAAGGTCTTCAAGCATTAAAGTTCTGACAATGTTATAATGATGTTAGAATTAAAGTACAATTGGTTCCTAAAAGGGTAATGATTATTAAGAAAAGAAAATGGGATACTTACAACAAGGTCTTCTAGTAAGAAAATTCTGACAATGTTGTAATGATGTTAGAATTAAAGTACCATTGGTTCCTAAAAGTGGTAATGATTATTAAGAAAAGAAAATGGGATACTTACAACAAGGTCTTCTAGTAAGAAAGTTCTGACAATGTAATAATGGTGTTTCTCTTGTTTGAGGTAGGTCACTTTGAATAGGGTATCCTCACACACAAGCTCGTCCGTGTTCCCGTTATCCTGGCCACGAGGGAAGTAGTCGGCACACTTTTGCTGAGAGAACCAAAGACAGGATTGAAATGCCTTGATCAGTAAATGGTCATAATGTACAAATAGCACACTTTGGAAATGTATTCCAAATTTATGCACACTTCTTTGTCAAACGAACAATGACAAAATATTTGTTCATCTGATTATATTTCAACTTAAGGCATCTAGATAGCATGTATTGGTTGTTGCTAGGTTGGTCAAGCTACAATAATTTGTCCAACATAGCAATACCAATGTGCAATTAGCATTCTAACTATTGTACTATTATTATTTTAACAGCTGAATACATAGTTCGTCATATACTACGAAAGTGGTCTATTTCTTGCTTTTATTGTGACAGTTATAATGTCATTTCAGAAAGTACAGTGAAGGCAGACAAATGACTACTAGCACCGTAAGCACCATTGGCTCTAACGCCGACAACATAAGTGTTTGTTTAATAGCCCTTCTGCAATGTGCTACGGTTATTTCTATTCATTATTGATTTTCTGTGTGGCATTGTGCTGATAAGAATTTGAAGCTATATTGTCACTTTCATTATTGCGACAAATGAGCCCCTTTTGGGTCTATTTGTTAAAGAAGAACAATCTACTTGTAAACATGATTTATGTAATTGTTAAAACGAATAGCTCAGAATATGTAATAAAACCTCAGTCTAATATATTCCCCGAACTATCCCATTTCTTCATAAGTCCAGTTGAGTCCACTGTGATCTCAATTATGTTTCCCTCTGTGTTCAGGGGCATTTAATCAAGCAACATATAACTCAACTGTCACATAATATGCACTGTATCACTGATTCTAAGTACAATCCTCTGTGCATCCTCTGTGATCTAAATTGTGTTTCCCCTCGATGTTCAGGGGCAGATAATCACCTCACAGAGGACTCAACTGAACAACTAAATAATCATCTGATCTGAGACTTTTAATAGACACATGATGCATACCTGGTGGTTTTCCACGAAGTTATTTAGCATGATGATTGCTCTCGTGTTCTGTTCCCATACCATCTGCCAAAAATGTGATACAGTTCTTGTGAGGGGTCCCTGAAAAGATGACGGAAGAAAATTGTTAATCACTCAATGGCTTCCCCTTCCAACTAGAGGATCGTTAGTTCGAATCCGCATTTAATATCAGCAAGAAAACCTTCCATAATAATGCTGCACTCAACTCAGGTTGGGTAAATGGGTACCTGGCAAGAATATTTATTCTTTTAAATGCCAAGTGCACTGGTGTACACCAGTTAAAGCCAGGGTAAAAATAATGCAAAGTGCCTTGAGCACTTAGCAGAGTGTGTAATTGTGCAATATAAATTGCATCTTACAGTCAAATAAGCTCAATGCCTGTCTTTTCCAGGTAATTATGAAAGCCAAACGGCCATTTAAACATACTAAAGAAGACATCAACTATAAGCAACAAATAATAAGAGTAAAAAATAACTAAATTTTCTTACATACATATATATTCTTTTATTCTCTTTTTTTTTTTTTTTTTTTTTTTTTTTTAAAAAAACAGAAAATCATGTATGTTTTTCACTTTGGAACTAATCATTACTATTCAAATTCCGAAGATAACATTTGGCACATGATAACCTTTAACATCTGTATAAAATGTAATACAAGAATGAAATCTTGTAAAACAATGAAGTCTTATAATCANAATAAGAGTAAAAAATAACTAAATTTTCTTACATACATATATATTCTTTTTTTTTTTTTTTTTTTTTTTTTTTTTTTTTTTTTTACAAAAACAGACATACATGTATGTTTGTCTATTTGGAACAAATGATAACAAGAAAAGATCCGAAGATAACATTTGGCACATGATAACCTTTAACATCTGTATAAAATGTAATACAAGAATGAAATCTTGTAAAACAATGAAGTCTTATAATCAAACGCGACTATAAAAACTTTACAGACTGATACATACTGTACCAAAGTATACACTATTCATTTTCAACATATCTTCCATAAAAGGAACAAAGAGAAGGGATCATCAAACAACTATTTAGATAATCAGGATCATCAAAATTAAACTGACAAATTCATTTATGATCCTTCCGTACCTGAGTAAGTATATATTTGCGCTTTGCAAGAGGAGCATCGATGAGACTTGCATTGAT
Organism: Temnopleurus reevesii; assembly: GCA_036244855.1. Classification (NCBI taxonomy): domain Eukaryota; kingdom Metazoa; phylum Echinodermata; class Echinoidea; order Temnopleuroida; family Temnopleuridae; genus Temnopleurus; species Temnopleurus reevesii. The sequence goes on along the minus strand of BQKZ01005247.1, from coordinate 9,590 downwards.
GTAGCCGACATCTCCTCTCTTCAACCGAATTCTCGTGTGATTATCTGAAAGACAGAGAAAGAGAATAAGAAAACATAAAAAAAAAAATCATTCAAAATGGTTTGCAGTTGCACCATGTGGTGTGGGGTTTCTATCAAGAAATAGTCCAGAAAAGGACTTGGCAAAAGCTCGAAAAAGATTTTTTTGTGTGTGAAAACACAACGTTATGACTAGATTTAACTATTAAATTCGTCATCTGGTGAAGAAATCAGGAGCGATGAATGAACCTCAAGTGAAGAGCACAAGAGTGGTCAATGACTCTGTTCAGGACTATTTCTTGAAAGATAACCCAGCAACACCACATGGTGCAACTGCAAATATTTTTTAATGTTTGCTACACCATGAAAGCTCTTGTCTTCTTCATAGAACAAAGCAATTACAGACATTGTTAAAACCATTGTTGGGAGGGCTGTTTTTATTAAAAGAAATAATAGAATTATTACGTTTTACTCAATATGAGAACTATCTGGGAGCTTAAAGTTGCTTTCCCTGACCCTGGTCAAATAACTGGTCATAATCTCAATTTGACAGTGGCAATGGACTTTTTAAAACTGCATTTGTATACACAAGGAATAGCTAGGTGCATTTTCATTATTTATGTATTTGATACAAAAAGCAAATACCACATTCTACTGAATACACTAAGATAAAGAATGGAAAAGATCAGAAATATGATACATGAAATGAGTCAAAGAAAAGAAATTGAGATATCTTATCAACAAAAGGAAGAAATTGGATTATAAAAAACTATATAAAAAGGATCACAAATAGTGAGTAATAAAGGATAAAGATAAAATGGAAAACAGGAAAGTTTACATTATAAACAATACAAAAAGCTTACATGCACAGACACCATATACATGTAGTAAGATAATATTACAGAAACTGAGATAAGAAAGGAAAAACAAACGAAGAGATAAATAGATGGAAAAAACAAATTCACGATAAAGAGTTCATATAAGAATCTGAAACTCGATTTGTTCTAGAAATACAGAATTTCTCAGAAACATTGCTCCAAATTGAGATTTTGTAATAAGAATAGTGTGAAATACATTAGACAGTATTACATACCTATGTGAAAGTCATGAATTACATACAAAGTCATACTTATAAATTACAAGTGACCCAGCTTTTCTGACTTTATCCCTTTTCTCATACAAGAATAATGAAACATCACACTCCTTGTGGACTTGCTTTTCCTACTAATATTTGGATCATACATTATGCCATCAAACTGTTGAAAATGTCACTAGGGCCCTCGCCACATATTTTGTGATTATATAGGTAAGGCCTGGATTTCCCAAGAAACGCTGCGAGACAAAATTCTGAGAATCACAAAATTGAGATCACATTTTGCTCCGCAATGTAGGGTGAATGTTATGCTTTCCTCAAAGTACGTGCAAACAATCACATATTTTTAGCAACTGTAAATTGCTAGGTTTCTGAGTTATGCTGCTCTAATATATCGTTTGTATTTTCAACTACAAAGCAAAAATGACAATTACATTTGTGTGTTACTTGCATTATTTCGCCTTTTAATCTCTGCGGTGCAAGGAATCTTTGTTTTCTTCAAGTTCTTGGAAAATGTAAAAATCACCTACCTTGAACTTCAACTACCTTTTATTTGATCATCTATCTTCGAAAATAGATCACCATTTCTATTTCATTCTATTTTAATCTTCATTCACTTTTTTCCCATCTTTTTTTTCTTTGAAAATTCATCTTCTTAACTAATATGTAGAGTCATCTAGGTATCTATTTTTCCAGGCTAATTTCTTTCTATAAGACAACAAAATTTTGAAGAAAAGAATGTGAAAATGGACAAAAAGGCATTAAAAAAAATGTTAGAAATGGTGTCTGCCCTCTGTTCAATTCAACTCTGGCTAAACTCCTGATAATATACGGAAATGATTCCTCTCTGGATCTTGATTTCAACCGAGAATGAGCTATTTTCTGATTCATATTAAAACCGACAATGTTTTGAAGCATAAAGCCAGCCCTACAGATCTATATTATGCACCACAAATAAAGATTTGTTCTTACATGGATGGATATCTCTGTATCTGTTGAGTCCTTTGTTTATTGGATCTTTAGCGTCTGTCGTTGGTAACTCGTACAAGCTGCTCTCTTTGTGAATATCCTAAAATAGAGGAACAGAAAAGATGAAACAGAAATGAACTTTCATCAATCAATAAGTCAATCAAATTACAAATCACAATTTACACCCAGTTAAAAAAACCATTCCTGGTTATGATTAAACTCTGTGTAATCAATCGATTCTAGTGTGATATCTTAAGTTGTTTATACATATTAAATTGCACATTTGTAATATATTGTTTTTGACGAGTATCATGAGGAATCAGTGCCTAGCATATACCAGCA
>BQKZ01005246.1:14898-48948 GCA_036244855.1 Temnopleurus reevesii | reverse complement strand
GGGGGGGGGGGGGGGAGGGGATTCGGGTTGCGCCCTTATGATGAAAATCCCGCAATGAACCATTTTGTTGATATTGTGTAGGTATGTTTCTTGAATTATAATGTACACAATGACGTGTAAAACGTGTACTTAACATTTGGTACACCTATTTTACCCAACATTGTGCACAATTTAGCCTCATCAAAATATGCGAGCTTCCTTTTTATTCAATATTACTTTGGCCCCATTTTGTTTTTGATATATGTATTCTGTTTTGACATTTGGTGTGCTTTCAGAATTTCAGAAGGAAATTTTCAATTAATACGTGCAATTATATAGGTATGTGTAGAGATAATTAATCCACAGCCATGGTCCCTGCAGTGTGATTGATTGAATTCGATTTGTATTCTCAAAATCTTTATACTAATAATTTATTTACGTAATAAAGATAAATTTGCAGTATCAATATTTTATTGCGGCCCTCATTTTCAATCTCCTTTACAAAATATGAGCCTCTCTTACAAAACAAACATTTTAACAACACAAACACAGTAATGACCATCCGATGCTTGCTTTAGTTTTTCTTATCCTCTTGAACATATTGCACACATGAAATATTCAATTTGCAATCAATCGCGGCATTCGTGACTTGAAGTCGTAATGAGTTTATTTGCCCTGAATAAAATTTTCATGGCTTTCCATCACGATTCAAGCGACCCTGGTTCGATTTTACGTGATCCACAAAATAAGTAATTACTGTATCGGTTGAGGCCAGCAGGGTGGAAGGACATGCATTGATGCATCGCGACATTGTCAAAGTGTATTTTAGCATAGGAGGTATGTCTATGATTTTAGTGACGGATTGAATATACCTGGCCTCGAAATGATAGCCATGTTTCAAACCACATGCAGATATCGGGATAAAAATGAAGACATGTATTTTATGAAAAATATACTATTAATAAAACAATACATACGTAAGGTATTGTGTGGTTTCTCTTATATCTTCCGGTCTATTCTAACTTCACATTTACCAACCTACTTTAATGTTAAAAGAGAAAAATCTTGTAATTTTATTAAAAGAAACTGACATGAGGCAGAAATTACTAGGATTCCGACTGCAGTACATCCCCTACGTCTATTGACCTCACCCTAATATGCCTACCATAATTATACACGTCAACGTAAACATGGTAAATGCATGCAAGCATTATTGCGGTATTTATTTTTAAAGAGTGTCGTTTTTTCTTCTCGTACCTTTGACGTAATTGTCTCGCGAGGCATGCGGTTTCACTGACTAGCTACAACCAAAATATACGGAGTGAAAATGTCATCTTGAATATTGCAATTCTTCGCAGATACCTAGATTAAAATCGCCTTATATGCAAGAGGACATTTTGAAGGGAAACAAACAGATGGGATATTGATTATCACACGCTGTATTGTAAGAGAAATCAATCTGGGTATTTTCGTCATTGATTGTGAATAGAAAATATAACGAGAAGTGTTAGAATATAAGCCTTCAATTCTGTTGCTCCTTTATCCGCTATATTTCAATGTCATTGGTGATGTTTAAAGGTATATATTAGTAATATTAGCAATTGAAATGAATTGGAGTTCCACAAGGATCAACCTTGGGTCCACCCTTCTTTTGTGAAGCGTGACTAAAATGGTCAGATTCTGATCTATTCAGAAAACCCGGCTTTTGCATTTGCGACGAATGAAATATGTATGATATATGAAAATAATATACTTTTATGTAACCTGCAATAATATCGTATCGTGACGTATAACTCAACCTTTGTACATGCGTCACTGTGACAATGCCTTTATCATGTTTATAGAAAACGACGTTATGCCAAGCGAGTAGTGATTTTTTTTTCATGATTATGGCCAAATAGCCTAAGTGCCAAGATGAGAAAGAGAGCAGAGAAGACGCAAAACGACACGTATTATCAAATTTCTAGATTTTTCATTTTGATAAGTCAGCTGCGGATCCACGGTTGAACCGCATAAGCATAAAAGTATGCTTAAAATCGACAGCTTCGCGAGCTCGGGCTTGGTCGCTCCGCTCCCTCGCCGATCCAAAACCCCCCCTCTTGGGAAAAAGCTTTATCCGCCAATGTTAGTGCTTTAATTACTTTTCTCAATTCACTGAAAAGCTTGTAATTATTCAAAAATAATAAATGACACTTTCTTCTAACTAAAATAAAATTACAGGTTACAATGTATTAAAAATATTTTACATTTACATTTCTAATGTTTAGTTAACAATATTACAACATAGCTATAGTGCAGAAATATAGTTGGCTGTTTTGAGGAAGATAATGAATATCATTCCCCCACCCCACCCCACTTCTTCAACCCCTCCGTAATCTAATGATCATAGACCTGATAGACGTCCTTTGATGTACAACGTCACTCGCCGCCATTTTTACATTACAAGTAGATTTCACATTCTACCTGGACACTCAGAGATCAACGCACTCTTGCGATCATTTCGAGTGGCATCGCTATCACATGATTTTAAAAATTTACCACTTGTCCTTCGTGAGGCCGAGTTGCTCTTGGCTTTTTTTTTCTCCACAGGAGGACGTCAATATTCTTGATATAATTCATGCTACACGTTGTTATATTAAATATATTTATCGATTTTCATGAATCGACCATTGTGTACTTTTAACATAAAAATATTCTTACTTTGGATTATTACGTTTTTTGTGCACGTATATTGTATATAGTTTCCCTTTATTCACATTGTCATTTAAAATGATGATGATATGCCTAGTATATGAATCATATATTATCTAAAATTTTAATATTCCCATGTATTGATATTGAAATCGGAGCCAGTGTAGAAGGGGTTCGTGCCCGGCTCACTCAAAAAGTCTTGGCAATAGGCCTATTTGGTTTTTTTTTTACACATGATATAAAGGACCGACTATAACAACAGCATACCAAATATCAATAAGGCTTAATTATATCTAATTATAACGGAAGAAAGAATATTAAAATGGTAAGCACAAATTTTCAAGTATTATCAATGAAACTATAATCATGAGATATTATACATGATTTTTTCATTGGAACGCAGTCGATCGCTTCTTTATCTTTATTTACAGTTTAATGTCTGTGTACTATACGCGTCCTGCATATTTAGGTTAATATAAATTTTTGTCATCCTGCAATATGTAACTGAATAAAGCACGACCTGCTCTTCTTTGTAAAATGCCGTGATTAATTAATTGAATATGATTTACAACATCTACACCCAAAAACGTACAAATAAAAATCAGGCTATAGCCACGTCCCACAATCCCTTGCCGGCATCCGTCGCCTCACGCTTGCATTATTATCTCAAACCAGAATAAAAAAAAAAAAACCATCGGATATAAAATGATTGCTCTGGCTTAGAAATATAACAGAAAACGTGACATTAACAACATTCTTGGGTTTCGATCACGAACCGGATTTAAATTCAACCCTGAGGGTAGAGCAATCAAAATATGAAAATATGAGGTGAATTTAGAAAAACACGGAATTTGAAGTAGAGGGGGAAATCGAATCGCCATTATACCGGATTATCTCGACCATAAGCACCCTTCAACATAACCCTCTTGACAAGCGCCCTCTCTGGTACAAAATGATCAAGTAAATGAATAGTGATAAGATAATCTTAATTACAATGACCTGTCTACTTTTATACATATTCATGATTTGTAATTATATCTAAAAGAGTTGACCTGTAAGCCTGGATTAATAGGCGGGTTTGCTAATAGATGCAAATGTTATGCATACCTCTAACACAAAGGTTGTTGTTGACAACCCAAAACCTTGCCCGAGGCTTGTCCGACATAGCAACAAGTATTGTATGCAAACTGAATTCCAAGTATTTTAGTCTTATTGTTATCAACCGGCCAATGAATACCGCGTAACTACGTTAAACGCACATAAATTTGAATATATAAGTAAACCCGCCTATTCAAATGTTGGTTCCTGATCTCATTTAGTCGTTATATTGCCATTGATCAATTGATTTCACGAATCGTTAAATTCTTATCATGGACAGACACAACGATCTATGACATTGTAATGTGTATATTGGCATTTTGAGCAGTATGGCCCGTATTTCGATAGCGAGGTTTAACTTAACCCAGGTCTAAGTCATTGTTCTTTAGACTCTTGGTTTAACTTTTGAAAAGCCCGGGTCTAAATAACAATGAGTTAGTCCAGGGTTAAGTTAAACCTCGCTATCGGGATACGGGCCGTTAAGTGTGCAATATTGCATTGCAATTCTTCCATAAGATTCTCGCTATTACAATTTCATTCAAAGGTCCTTGTGTGTTTGGGTTTTTTTTTTGTCGATTCTAATAATTACGGAAGATCGAGCCGTATCAATGGCTAGTCATCCGAAAATATTTTTACAAATTTTTTTTTTTTTAAATAATGATGAATAGAAAGGGGGGTTATCCCCTATTTCGTGAATCATTTTATCGTGATTATATAGTCTATAATTTTAAATTTGTGTTTTGCGGCACAAGCTGTCTTCGAACAGCATAATTTGAAATCCGGAAAAGAGGAATTTAGCCCTACTTTCTTTTGTTCTGGAAAGTTTCATTCTATTCGAACGGGAATCCAGGAGGGGGCGAGCTGGCAGCAGCCCCTAAATGGGACCGCATTAACCATTGTTCTCTATGTAGATTTCATTCTTCCCTCGTCCTATTGGCGAAGTGGTGGTGGCCGAGTGAAAATATGGTTTTGGGGGATCAGACGAGCGGGAAGATCAAAATTTCGTTGCCATTGCTTGCATATATCCGCCCCTGTCATTTGCTTCACAAAAAGAAAGAAAAAGAGAATGCGTCGTATTTTATCATTAATCTATTGTTGGGCATCTGTAAACTAAAATCTTTTACACGAGGAATGTTTATTCAACAGACAAAGGAATTGACGCTGTCATGGAATGCTGTTATTTTTTGTTTCAATAAGTGTGGGATCACCACTATTTAAGGGGATTGAAACCCCAAGAATAATTTAACTTTTTATTGGAATATAATATATTAAACATGATATAAAGCGAAGAATTGGGGGATAAATAAATATTTCCTGAGACAAAATGTCGTCTGCTAGCCAGCAATACCTGTGGTTCCCCATTTTGTTTTTCTCCAATATAAGCGTTCTTGATATAGAACTATAAACTTAGAATTTGAAGAAAAATGCACTTCACATACAATTCATCATAACTATTTTTAAAAATCTTAATACTGGTATGGATTTATTTTAAAAACATCGTTGTGTTCACAATGATTATATATTCTTGGAATTTCCATGTCATTTTGCGGAGTAGAAATCAAGTTTCCGTGTTACAAAAGAAATGGAAGAGAGGAGCCTTTAGTATAAGTTGGCTATTCTAATCCATGGCCGCAACTTTCTATAGCGTTAAGTATTTGTCGGTAAACCATAACAAAAGAAAAATCTGTAGTACAGCTGGTTGGTTATTTACAGTCATGTTTTTGTGTTCTATAGCCATGATAGCCTCAAAAACAAAACATCTATTTGTGTTCACCAGTGTGCAGACAATACATACACACTACATGAGGCCAATTGAGGCAAATCGTGTCAAGCAAACCCAATAGAATCCATTTCTATAGCAGAAACAGACAAAAATTCAAAATACCATATCAATTACAAACCTTATACATATATGTTTAAAATATTCACAATATTCATCTTTATTTGTTTATCGTGATGTAATATTGTTTGTCATATAGATTTTTACTTGTAATTGATATTGAGATCAATGGATCAAGAACGAAATGGCTGCCCATCATGCCCATTGAACAGTGGCAGACGATACCGTACGTTAACATTTCGCAAAATTCAATATTTTCTGAAGTTCTTCATACAGACCGATAGGAAGAGACATGTTAAACGTAATGAGTAACATTCTTCCTTAATAAAAAAAAAAAGCTCCAATCACATAGTAGCCCCGACTAAGCACAAATCAACACGACTCTTTGTTCTGGGGCAATTAATTATCATCTGAAAAAAGTGGCGTGTTCAATCGTGTTCGATGGGTCTCCTGTCACTGATGCATTGTCATCACCAATTCATTAATCCGGTCAATCAGCAGCTCTGGTATCTGAGTTCAATTGAAACTATTTCATTATGAGCTTTAATTTGATCCAATCCTTTTTAGCATAGCAAGACGTATTGTACAACGATGAATGCAATCTACTCGATAGCCGTTCAAGACAGTTACTCAAGGACTGAGAGGACTTATGAATATGTATTATGTTAATTTTGGGGGAAGTTTTGAGAGCTGAAATGATTAATAAACATTTTACTTTTCTCTCTCCCGAGAGCGGGCGCTATGTCAATCATATCCAACAAGCGTGGAAACTCTTCAATTTCACGGTGCTTATGGTCGAGATAATACGGTAATGTAAAGGAAAAAAGCATAAAGAATAACAATTTCCTTTTCGAGGCAAATTTGATTTTCTACCAACATTGACTGGTTGATATTATCTGCCGGTCGTTATTTTGCATTCTGATTTTTGTTCTATTTACACAGCATCTTTTCATAATCATCGTTTTAATAATCATATTATTTTTTATTGATGAAGATGTAAACTTTTTCCCACATTCTTTCTCACCCCAATGTTCTTTGATAATATACATGCGAAAATGAAAGCGCCAACATACTCCTCAATGGGTGCCCAAGTCATGTCATTACATTTTTTAAAAATGTAATATCGCTTCCCCAGTTAATTTCAGATGACATCAGATATAAAGAAAACTACAATTTGCATGCTACTTAATAGTGTGCGTAGATGAAACAAAAAATTATAACTGAAATGTTTTTATCCGACATGATAGGGATTACAAGTTAGCAATTTAGAATCAAGTACGACCCGCTCATAATCGACGCACGGAGTCCAAGTCTGGGGGGGGGGGGGCTAAAAGGATAATGCAGTGTATTTGCTTCGAAGGATACTATTCCATTTCAGAATTACTAGTAATTACGTCCAATACGAGCGCTCTGCAGGCAAATTTGGCAAAAAGAAATAGACAAGAAGGAACCAAAAATGAAAAGAGGACATTGTCCTATTGGCTAATGTAAGTACGTCGCCATTGCTGGTTATTTTGATATGCTGTTCTACTTTTGTGTCCTTGATCACGCTAAATATCTATTTGATAACTATTCTAATAGAATGATAGATAATTGTAAGAAGCTTTTCCGTTATATTATAACATGACATTTATTACATTAAAACAATTGCGACAAAGCATACTTCATACTGCCCGCCCAGCTGTTGCTTGAAATCCACCAGACTTATGGGGTAAAATAATTATATGTACATAAATTATCTTTAAAAAAATCTTTAATCAAATTGGCAATTTTCATGACTTTGATGGTGTCATGGTTGTACTTATAACCGTCCCAATTTGTCAAATCATTTCAAAACATGTGAAAGTTTTTTTTTTTTTTTTTTTTTTTTTTTTTTTTTTTTTTTTATAGTTGCGTTACATTTGTTTGCATGTACACGTACCTTAAATGAGAACGTATTTCATCGATTTAAATGTTTAGTTTTTGCAACAAATAATATCATAATTATATTTTTTATAAAAATGAGAACATAAATTCATGTCTCTCAAGTGGCTGGATCAATGAAAAAATGCACAAATGAATTTATCACAAAGGTTAAAATTATGTTCTTAGAAAAAAATGCAACTCTCTTACTTTAGTGCGTTATAGAAAAAAAAAATATAAAAAGCTAAAATGTTGAATTCCACATATGACATTGCTTATGTCGAAGAATGGATGTAGTTATTCAGAAAAAAAACGATTTCCCTTTATTCCAAGTGGCAATGATTTCCATATATCGCCCATACACTCATATTTGGTGCTCAAATCATCTAAAGTCAATTGAACTTTTCTCCGCGTTTAGAGAAAATGAATTAATGAATTAATCCTCCAGCACCGTTCATCTCTGAAATCAGTACGCCAATTGTTTTTTTTTTCAATCTGACCACTTAAACTTATCAATCAGACTTTTGCGCTAATATAAAGTAAATCATCATGCCCCAAAATATGCATGGGAGCTAAATACTTGGTCAATTCTGAATCCGCTCAATTGGCACTCGACGTACGCTCATTTCAGCGTCAGCTAACCACGTCCTTTGCGCATTTTTTTGCTCTCTATAGACATGAGGTATATTTCAGCTCTTTACAACTATCAGCAGAGGGAATAAAGGATTTGGGCAAAGTAAAGCATTTTATTCAAACTTTCACAATAGTTTCATAAACACAACATGAATTAGCTTCCCTTTTCATTACCTGAGCAGGTGCTATATACAACATGATTATATGTTCAATATTTCTTCGCAGCTTAAGATGGAAGGTAATTTCCTTTGTTAATGTTTGAATGGAAGTTGTTTCTTTTGTCGAAATCCTTTATCTATTCTGCTCACAGTGTATGTTCAAGTGTGAACGATCCTTCAGCCTCGATCGCTTGTCATTTTCTAAGCCCAACGAGCATTGGTCGCTATGCATCGAGAACAATATCTCCTAGTTGATGTAGGCATTAAATCACCATATTGCTATAAAAACAATATTGTATATGATAGATCAATATTCCCACTTATAAGATCGAAGATGGAAGCGGGAAATGGAATATTAGATTGTTATTGTTATGAGGCACGAGTCGTCGCCCGGGGAATGTGTTCACAATTATGAATCGACCTTTATCATGTTTATTGTTTCACACGTTCTTTCTTTTCGTCATCTAATTATCTATTTACTCATACATTTTGGTATCCATTTTGTATGCTTATTTTCTAGTAAGAGTGTTTTGAAATTATTTTAATTCATCTCAAATCAAATCAAATCAAATCATTTTATTTTCAGTTCTTTTGAGAAACCACCGATTCAAAGGTTAGTCCTACATTACGAATCCAAACCTTACAATTTTTTTTTCAAATAATCACCACGTTAATCGCATGAGTAGCATAAAGTGAAACAGGTGCACAAAATGCTTGTAGCATTAATGCTATCATGTTTCTCCCAAAAAGCATCGGTGATCTAAACGTATAGATCCGTTTTGGGAGAGATTATGGCGCTTCGGATATTTAACTACTTTGTCAGCTACAGTGAAATGCATATTTTCAATGTATGTTTATTGTTTGTTTTAATGAAATCGATCAGGAAATGCCATAATTATCGCAAAACAAAAATGATACCACGTGTCGTTTTCTGAAACAGCACATCGCCTCACGTGCAAAATAAATGAGAATTCGCATTCCACACAAAATACGAGCGGAAACTTCATTTACCATGTCCTGTGTCCATGGGATTCTATTTATCCGTAGGAATAACGTTTGATCTGCATTTTCAAACTGATACAAGCAAGAAAAAGTACGAAAAATATGCTCTCTATTTTTTTTTCAACAGAGTTATATTTATCAGGTGGTTATGCATGTTTTAAAAGCAATTTTTGCCTACTGGCCGTTACTAATATATACCCTTAAATTCCTTCTCACGCTTTTTTTTCCTCCATCATCTCTTGGCAAATATTGATCTTGCTATAGCTTTGATAAGGTTGGGGCTACAGATGTTTAAGTGTGGCATACTGTATGAAGCAAAATTTTACACATTTCAACTGCAATTTACAAAATAGTGAATGTCGGGCTGATTGACTTGTGTTTATCTGGAAAAGGAGTAAAATGATATGAGGGAAAAATAGATAGCAGATCGAAGCTAAATAGTGAATAGCGTGTATCTCGCACCTGCAGAGCACCTCCCACACGCACATGTAATTGCCCAACTTAACCTGATACTAATTTAGCATCATTGATTTGCCATTTTGCTAGCTGGCTTTATGACGTAAACAGTATGGTGTACAAATTGCTGTTAATCTTCATTTTCAATTTTTCCATGTCCTTTTTTTTTGGGGGGGGGGGAGGGTTGGGCTGTAATAAGTTCACTTTTTTTCTATCTTGGAATTTCGATATGATTTTTTTTATTCAAAAGATTTAAGGAAACATCAAATTGTCACCTTTTTATAATTTTCCCCTTTTCGTCGCCCCACTCCTTCTTCTCCGTTTTCTGTTCGCACTCTCTTTTCTTCTTCAACTTTTATCTCTTTCTTCCCTTAACTTATGATTATTTTCATTTTTTCCTCATATGAAACCTTCCGAACACCCTTTTCGCAAACCGATCTTCTATGAACATTTTTGCACATAAAAAATTGCTTCTGAATGAGGCAATTCATCCGTTATTTCATATCAATTAGGGCGTGTTAGACGGGTATTCTTGGTAAGACGCACGGCACCATGGGAACGTGACGTCAGAGGTTTTGAACTGCTCGGCATCGGCACGTTCCGGTGCATACCGAAAACATGAAACACGACCGTACACTCCTAGAATTCGAGGCCAAAGTTTTACCCAACATTTTCAACATAGAATGATCGTGTTTTAACCCATAATTGGGTGACTTCAAGTACGGTGTGGAACGCTGGTGTTGGTGTTGCAGCAACACCAACACCAGCCTCAACACCAAACCTGAAGTCTGTCGGTGTTGGGGTTGACCTCGCAAGATTCTGACGTATTTCCGGTCGCTCGTGTTGGTTGCTGGTGTTGAATGTCGTCTGCTGTTCCGAGGATCACGGTCGGTGTTGACGATTCACGTGCAATTTTCCCATCTCTCAACACCAACCCCTAGGGATCGGGAAAATTGCGACTTCAAGTTCGGTGTTGGTGTTGGTGTTGAAATCATGCATTCGTTTTTCACACAGAACAGCAGCAATTTTGCTCCGAAAACTCGTGACATGTCCGTGGTTAAATTAACTTTCCGGTAAAACTTGCAAATGAAAACTAAAACCAAATACTTTATTTTGGAAGGCAATATTTTTTCTTCTGGATTTGAAAAAGATTGCACGATTTGTATGAATTAGAATAGATTAATTTGAGAATTTCGGACCCAAAATTATTTTATCGTTGAGCCGTTCGCGAGGCTTTCTGCGAGCGCGAGTGACGTCACTCGGTATCGTGGCTGGTGTTGAGCGATCGATACAGCGATCGTATCACTTCTGTAAACTGACCAACGGTGTTGGAGCTCGGTTCACGGGCCGATCTGCTCTCTCAACACCAACACCAACACCGCACACCGTACTTGAAGTCACCCATTGTGTAACCCATGTCTCGAGTTATTAATTCAAAATAATCTGAAAATATTTTAGCTAATAGTTGTGTGAAGACCATGTTGTCCAGTGTTGGATAAATTTTGGGCAAATATTGTTTTTTAATATAGGTCAGTATATGTTCAGGATGCAGATATTGATATGAAATGAGCCGGTGTACTCACAATTGCTATAAATGCATAAAATAGATGTTTTCGTGATTGGGAAAATATTTTCGCACGTAGTCTGGCTAATTTTAGTTTCAAAATACGATCCAACCGTCTTTCTATACGAACGGGTAGCTGTGGAAGCGGGGCGAGATGAATGGAGCTTCCGGTAGTGTGTTTGCGTGTGTTATCACGCTTGAAATATGAAATAATAGGAGTGTTTTTCCTTTAAAACATGGAAATCGACCGAGCTGTTCCGTATTGATTTACTTATTTTACATGCATTGTTTGAACCGATTCTATACTGATAAAGCATGTACCTCGATATGATGGAGAGAGAAATAAGTTGATATCTAACGAAGATCCAAGAGAGAATCTCCTTCAAATTTGATACCACTGTCTGCCCTGCTTAGTGGCATGTCTTACTTGAGTGTCGAATTCGAAGCAAAACTTTGTCACGGCTCGCATCAAATCGGCCATAAAAATGATTTGAAAAAATATCATTTTACGCTTTCACAAACTAAAATGCTATTGCTATTGATATTGCATAAATGGGATGCAACTAAAAAAGGAATGTTTTGCCTATTACAAAATATTATATCCTACTTATAAGATGTATCCATTGTCATTGGTCAAGGAGAAGTCATGTGATTGAAAATATTTTCACCATGAAATAAATTGGATATGGCGTGACGTCATCCTCGGAATAGTTTTCGATATGTCAATATTCTGACGTCATCTTTTACGATAACTGGATATTCAGCTATCGATACTGCGATATCGAGATCAAAGGTCGTCTAAATATACACAACAATGGCGGCACCCAGTGGAGAAATCAACGACGATGAACCGAGATTTAATCTCGTAGATGATGATGATTTGGAGGAATTCATTTCATCGACACGACAGATTACAAGTAGGATATAAATTTGATTACTATTTCGGTTTACTTGTGTAGGATATAAATCAAATATACCATGCACATTTTTCGAAGTACTGTATGAATTTATGGATTATTCGGTGACCGGCATAGTGACTATTTTCTAAGGGGCGCAGTCCCGAAGAAAATAATGCTATACCAGTCACCTCACAATCCATAATCTCAACTAGAACTTCTTAGTGCATTTTATATTTGATTACTATACTATAGCTCATAAGAGAAATGTTCAAGTTCCATAATCGTACGCATTTTAATGTATGTTTAGTGAAATTTACTCAATTGAATACATGTTGAGAAGGTTTAGAATATACCAACCCCTATTTGTCAATGATTGGCTACACCGTCCGTCATCATCTAACCCTACGGAGTTTAAGAAATGAGTACAGAATACCGAACAGGACGTTATTTCTCGAGCGTGGGAAAATCTAGCGGGCCGCTAAGGTTGAGAACGCCCGCTAGATTTCAACGCGCTTGAGAAATAACGTCCTGATCGGCCCTTCCGTACTCATTGCTTAAACTCCGTCCTATATCATCAGCCCAAACAGAATGATAACTGAAAAAAACTATAGCACCGCATGTAAAAAAAAAACCATAAACGTTGAACGTAATTAGGGAGTTGTAAAGTGAATTTAGTTAAACATCTTTAAAGTTGATATTTTCCGCGTGAAACGATTTTTAAAACTTGTACTTACTAAACCTATAGTATAAGGGGTACTCATCGGACAAACAAATATGTTTGGTCTGAAATAAAACACAATTGTAAAAATGAAATGTATTGTGAGTTATTGTATAGGCCCAATCAGTTGTTAGATTGATTAAAAATCAAATAATGCAAATTGTTGTTGTTCATGTATTCAAAACATTTGTTATTAACGGTAACCGTTAATCTCCTCATCTTTACGGAACATATTTTTCAAAGTTACATTAATGGTTGTGTCATTGACGATAAACTAGTTTGTAATGATCAATATCTTATGGGTATCTTATTCAAATTATAGTCACAACTTGGATTCTCATCAGACTCATTTGATTTGTTTGTTAACCGTTTTTCTCCTTATGAGTGCACAAAAGAAGGTTTTTCCTGGTTTATCTGAATACAGCAATAGAATAGGTTTCAGAAGTTAATTGAATATCTCCTCCTTTCCAGCTTTTCTATTTATATGTGAATAATTACTTGTTCTACGAATCAAGAATAAGAAATATGGATCGCTGACCCTGAAGTATCCTTTAAATCCGATTACGTACTTAATCTACATGATCTAATAACATCGTAAGGAAAAGCTGTCAACCTTCAAATGTTCAATGACCCAAGAATTTCTTTTACACGGGAATCGGGTATTCCATTGACATTTAATTTGGCTGCCAATGACCTCAGTATTATATATATTATACATGTACATGAAATGTTTTTTTTTTTTGCTCTCCCTCATACTCATTCAGCTGCGTAACTACGCTAGTTTGCAATAAGCGTGATACGGCCCCGTTTACATAGAGGCCCGCTAGTTCACAGTTAACTGTCGCAGAACAAAGACACGTGTTGAATCGTGTTGCTTCCGGGGCCCTATGTGACCGGGGCTTAAGTGCGCTATTGGTAAACCTGCCTAATTTTGCACAACATTTTTTTTTTCGCTAGGCATGTTGTAGCCATTATTACCGCCCCCATCTGTCCGAGAAAAAGTCGAGAACAGTCG
Organism: Temnopleurus reevesii; assembly: GCA_036244855.1. NCBI lineage: Eukaryota > Metazoa > Echinodermata > Echinoidea > Temnopleuroida > Temnopleuridae > Temnopleurus > Temnopleurus reevesii. The sequence goes on along the minus strand of BQKZ01005246.1, from coordinate 34,993 downwards.
AGAAAAATAAATCATCCCGCCGCCGACTTGGTTACAAAATACGATAATTTGCTTAGCATAAAAAGAAAGAAATCTACCAAGGTTGCTTGGTTTTATTGCATTTTCCCGCAGCAGGCTGGGATATATTCTTTGCAGTTACAGTGTATCTTGCATCAAACGGAGGGAATAGTGTACACAAATGAGAAAGAAATACTAATTATCTACAAGAGAGAGAGAGAGAGAGAGAGAGAGAGAGAGAGAGAGGTGAGGGAACAGGAGAAAAAGAATGTTGTAAAACGGATAAGAGATAGGCATATAAAATGGATGAAACTATATTGTGCACAAAAGAGAAAGAAAAACTAATTATTTACAAGAGAGAGAGAGGGGGTGAGGGTACTGGACAAGAGGAAGCTTGCAAAACGGATAAGAGTTAGGCATCTATCTCCCTCATACCCATTCAGCTGCGTATTACGCTAGTTGGCAATAAGATATTGGTAAACCTGCCTAATTCTGCGCAAAAGGACTAAGAATTATAGGTTTGATATTAATTCGCTGTGCATGCTGTAGCCATTGCCGCCCCATCAGTATACATAAACGATAACTTGTCCCGCCACCGACTTGGTTAAAAAAAATACGATAATTCACTGAGCGTAAGAAGAGAGCAATCTGCCAAGGTTGCTTGGTTTTATTGCATTTTCACACAGCAGGCTGGGATGCTCGATCTACAGTTGTACTGAATCCTGAATCTAACGATTGAAATATTGCACACAAAAGAGAAAAAAGGATAACAATTATTAGCATGAAAGAGAGAGGGAGATAGTGAGCGAGCGAGCCGGGGGGGGGGGGGGAGGAGAGGAGGAGGAAAAAGAAGAAGAAGAATCGGATAAGAGTTAGGCAATAACGTGGACTCACCATCATGTACAGAAGGTTGCATGTGTTCAGTGCGTGGATTGAATGTGTGTATGTGTGTACAAATGTGTGTTAATTGTTGCGTATATGTGATGATCAAACGAGATAGATTATCACAAGTATTATTTGTGATGATGTATCACCTTTTTCAACGTTTGCCATCGGATTATTCATGCATGCACCCCGGAACGTCACGACATATTTAGCAAACGTATAAACGTAACTTGTACTTTACTCATACGTCGAACTACATCACACTTTGATGTGTTAGTCAGCATATTATGCCCGACTTATATCGATTATTCAAAACGTCGGGATACGCTGGACTTTTGACGTAGCGTCAAATTATAGCTGATTAATGACGACGTTCGCCATCAGCGTTTTCGCTAAATGCGACATCACCAATAAGTTGTATATTGCTAGAGATATACGCTAAAGTATTCGTTCAGATACGCTGATTAACCTTTCTAAATAAGTTACTAATAAGTTATACACACTTTCAACTCGTTACGAACACGTCTTGCATACGCTATGAATTCCCCTATAGTAAAACAAAAAAACAATCAGTTTACATCGACGTTTTAGAGAAAATTCTAAAGGTCAGGCACACGCTGGCTAAAATGTCCGAGTGCGCCTTATCATTAGAAAAGACGTCCTTGTCAGTTTGACCAGTATTTCCGAGATCGGATATCAAAATTAGATTTGACTTCCCGGTATTTATACATTAATTTCTTCAAAACAATTTTAGCCGGAGGATGTGAAATTTAATCAAATGATATGAAATCGATCACGTACGGTCCATGCTCGAGAAAAGTGAGAGAAACTGAGAAAATGCTGGTTTCTATTTTTCACACGGCTTTCGCTGTGATGTATTTGTTGAAAATATTGGTACAATAGAGGCTACTTGTTTTCATAATTGTTTCTGAGTCCTCTTTGTCCTTTTCCATCTTTATTTTCTACTTCGTCTTTTCCTTCTTTTCCTCATCCAGTGATACCATTTTTTTTCATTTTCTTCTCATTCTTCTTCTGTTCTTTCATGTCTTATTTTTATGCTTATTAGATTAATACATGTAATTATTTGAGATATTATTAAGTCAACGCATCCTCGCTAAACTGTGCAAATAGTGGAGATTAAGATTAAATGTTGAACATGAAAAAAGCGTGGTTCTTAAAGTTTCACGCCTACTATTAAGGTAAATACACTAGTCTAAAATCTTTACTAAAAGCTAAAGGCGCTTTGCATTATTATTACTCTGGCTTTATCTCGTCACCACCAGCACTCAAACATTTCAAGGAATCATTATTTCTGCCAGGTACCCATTCACCTCACCTGGGCTGTACACTAATAAAAATAAGAAAATCGGTAAACAAACGTGTTAGATTGTTAAAACGGGTTATACATGTTCTCATTAAAAGTTTTTTCTTCGTTATGCTAATATCAAAACCCCACATCTCCAGCATTTTTTTAATGAAACAAGATCTGATGATATATTCTAGTTCCGTAAAATTAAGTGTGCCATGGGACATTAGATCTGTACGCAATATCATGAACTGAGCTGACTCAAGACGGTTCTGATTTCAAAGGCACAACAGAGAAGCATCTTGAAATGGCGTTCGACTTATTTTTACGGTAATGGATCATATCATCTTGTGATGTATTTTGTAAAGTATTTAAACCTAAATAACATAAAATGTTTCAACGTAAAATACTGCATGCAGATACATTACCTTTAAAGGTGCAAAGTTGCACTATGTATACGACCTATACTACTCTCGACGCTTGTATCAAATTACGGAGCGCCGTTTTTAATCTCTTCCCTTGCGGAGAAGAACTGAAATTTGTGAATCCAATTTAAACCCTATAATGAGAATTATGACTACACGATGAGCACAGTGTGTGAAATTCAGAGCCTCGCACAATATTTTATTTTTGCACGACGTATTCCGGCGACTTATTTTGCGTATTTCTTCTTGCATTTCAAAAGACAGAGTGGTGTTTTATTGTACTGAGGGAGAACTATTATCATATTTTCATTTGGAGAGGAATGTGTCATTTATATTTATCTGCACTCTATATTCGACACATTTTATTTCATAGGTGTATGCTACCGTGCCCCGGGTGGCCACATGAGTGCGATGATAATGAGTAGTATAATTTAATTGCAACGGGGTCATAATGCGGTAACTATTCCATGTATAATAAGCCAGCATGTGGTGATGCATGCATATACCTATCTCTACACAATGCGATATAAAATTTTACTCTAAAAGTAAGTGTGTCATCGGACAATAGATCCGTGCGCCGTGTATTGAATTTTGCGGACACAACAATCGCAAGTCGGTTCCGATTTCAATAGCATTATAAAGAATCATTGGATTGGCATTCGTCTTAATTTTGCGGAAAAACATTATATCGTCTTGGTTCATTTTCAAAGGTGGCTTGCTGAGTTTTCCATAAACCTAGACAACAAATTGCCACGATATCTGATCCTTTCAAAAGATCTAAAAAGGGAGAGAAAAAGAAAGAGTCTCAACAATAAGAGGGGAGATAAGGAATGAAGAGCTTTCAAACACACAACTGTGTACAAACACACACATTTGCGCACAAACACCCACACGCATCCTAATTCTTTGTCAATAGATTCCAAGGAATTCTTAATCTTATGATCATAATAAAAGAGGGAGAAACGGACGTCAAACACAATAATTATGTCCCTTTTCGCGTCACAACTCGTTTATCTATTAAGCGTGCAAATAGAGAGAAAGTGTTTAATGATTGATGAAAATAGGCTCTTTATACCTTTGGTTACGTCAAACGTCTGATTTGGGGCTCCATATGTGAGTTTTCCAATTTGTCAAACGATAATGTGGCTGGAAAGCAAAATTACTTTTGGAAGAAATGGACTGGAGGGATGATGCAAACATGTCATCTCTTTCCGTTGTTTTTACAACATAATACACTACATTATCGGAAGTACGTAAACGTATTGAGAAGGAGCTTAATCTCAAGTCTGTATAACATGCATTATTTCTATCTCAATGCATACGTTGTCATGATGGATAAGCTCATAAAATATTCTGACGTAAAAAAAAGGTTCATACATGTCTCATTCCTAAATGATAACTGATACTAAAGCATACATAATCGTTGGGTAGAGCACATGAAGAGAATCCCCAAATACTAGATAAGAGGATTTCATATTTCAAGCAGTTTGGAATAATTCTTAAAGCTCCCGTTTTACTGCATTTAGACATGAAACATGTTAAACGTTTGCTTGATGCGTTTCTATAAATATCCAAATTTACCATTTTTAACACATCCGCGTCGGTTTTACATTCCGAAGATTAGCTCAAATTTGGTCCGAAAATAAAATTGTTGTTTATTAATGGACACGAGTAATTCAGCTGTAAATTATATTATCTTTCAAGTGGAAAAACAATTACATTACTCAGTTTTGCTTATTTAGAGGGAAGACAAGATAAATATAGAACCGGTAAATTCACCGGAGTGTGTTTTTATTGCCGTAAAATACATATCACCCACTCCTCCACAAGCTCGGCTGAATACGATAATTACAAAAGAAAATGAATTACAAACGTGCAAAACTTCGAACAAGTTTTGTTTTGTAAATGAATCGTGTAGTTATGGTTGGCCCGAGAATGAGCTATGTATTTGCCGTTCGTAAGATCGTCAATACGGAGTTTAAGCAAGTGGACGGCGGGCTGATCAGAACGTTAGCCCTAAGATCCGTTGCAGAAGTAGCGTTGTGTTGGTAAATACATTAAGCATTACCAACGTTAGAAGAGGACAGTATATATAATTCGATTGATTGGGTCTACACAAACTACAATTAATAGATCGGTATTTATGAAGTAAACAATGCACGTAAGGCATTCCGAGTATATCAACAATCCATTAATCAAACAATTAGTGATTCAGCAAAAGGTATGTCATGACAAGAGTATTATGTCATATTCTTTCCCCAGCATGAAAGGGAGGGCGAAAAAGGAAAAGGGAGACGCTTTTGTTGTAAGGGTGGGACCTCTTCGACTTGTACTTCTTATTATTACATAGAATTCAATTTATTATAACACAACGCTACTTCTGCAACGGACCCGTAGGGCTAACGTTCTGATCAGCCCGCCGTCCACTTGCTTAAACTCCGTAGTATACGGTAGCAAGGCCAAACCTCGCTCAAGATCTCTGGCCGTGTAGTCGTCATAGGTATGACTTATATATTATTACGATTAACACAAATAATTGATGTAAAAACGTTGTAATGAATCAATGCAACTTTGAATGTTATTGCATATTTTACGGAAATTCATGGCACGTTAAATCTAACATTAGGAAGAAAATATAGACAGGAAGTATAGGCAAACAGTGCTATTTTTATCGTTCAGGGTCAATAACCCGATGGCCTTTCAGATTTAATCACTCTTTTTTTTAAATGAATCCACACATAAAATGGTTAAGTGAGTTTATTTCCCTAAGATTTTCCCTTTCGTTCAGTTGATACGTGCAAAGACATTAACTATTTTTCTATCTTTGATACGTGCAAGCCTGTGGGTGTGTGTAACCCCCCTCCCCCCCCCCACCCCCGATCCACTGGTAGCCCCCACATTTTCACGTTCTGCGATGTCGTCACTAAGTATCCCCCTCATCTCTTCCAGCAAACATCTCCTTCTTTGGAAATCATCTTTTATTTTAAAGAATCATGCTTTTAGGAAATATGGAATGGAAACGCATAAAAAATTATGATCAAGCAAGATGATATCTCATCTTTTTACGATACATTAATGCACAGAAACGTCTTGGTCGTTTTACACGTATTGAATATCACCCATCGGCGTTAAATTCATACATGACTCTCATTGACTATTGTTGATGATATTTTCATTTTAAATTTGCGTGGGATCATCAAAAAAATAAAGCAAAAGCAATATATAACCGCAAAGCATTTGACATGTTCGACTGGTCGAAGCTCATGCTTTATGTGCATTCTAAAACAATTATGTGCACATAATGAATGTTGACATTTTCGTTGATGATTAAACAACATCATGTGCAAACACTTTTTAAATCATCATGAGGCAATATATCCTATGCAAATATTAAGTAAATAGAATACATTCGGGTTGCCATAATTATTCCGAATATATTTGGCATCTAGGAATCATGTGTACAACATTGCAAATGTGTTGGTAATATTCTACAAACATGACAAAGAGGTTGAATACAGTTTTCGAGCAAACAAAAAGTATCGCTTTGATATATATATTTTTGGGAAACAAATCATGAAATTTATTTTTTCTTTTAATAAATCTACTGATGGAGTGAAGATATAAAATATAGTTTGTTTCTCATTACAGCACGGAAAGAAAATGCACCTCGGGTTATCTTCCATTTTCTAGAATACAAAACAAGCAAACTACACATAAACAAAGAAAGTCATGATATATTTGATATGGCGATAGCGAAACAAATTTTAATTACTCATGCGTTTATATATAAGCCAACACAATTACACAAAATATGATACATAAATATACATTTCTATCTCATATGAGCATTACCTGTCGAATATTACATGTTATTTTTTAATATAAAGCTCTGACAATTTTACAAATATATACCTCGGAAATTGACATTTTACTTCTTGTTATCCATTCTTTTTCATTTCTATTTTAAAATTCCGATGTTGTCTTGGTCGTGATGTGATCGGCGTTGTTTAAGAGCTATAATCTTAAGCCCCGGTCATATAGGACCCCGGAAGCAACACGATTCACCCCGACTCGTTGTTCTGAGGCAGTTAACTGTAAATTAACAAAGAGTCGGGGTAAAACGTGTTGCTTCCGGGGTCCTATGTGACCGGGGCATTAGGTTTTTTAAAAAGAAAATAATACGTATAGATAACCATAGTCATACGATTACTCATCACCAAATCAGATCGTGCATTCAGTAATCACGATCAATCTACGACAACCCTATTACGGAGATAGTCGATCATGAAAGCGGATTGTTCCCTTTAAGACTTCGCGGCAGTATGAAAGGGTGCACAGCCCAGATGTGATAAATGCTCGTTCAGCCGCGATCCGACATTTTTCGTAAATGCAAAGAAATTGGGGAATGTTTCGAAAAACAGCGGATCGATATTCTCGACATACTTTCGTTATTTGCTCGTTGTTCTTGTTTATGCAATATGGTTATGTGCATTTTCCTTCGAGTCATACTGTAACGGGTTATTAAGTGTGCTATGTATTACAGAGAGATTGGCGAGACGCTTAAACGGCGGTATATTATCGCAGATGAGTAGTTTTCGATCAGGCAATATAATTTGTTATCTTTGCAGCCATCTTGTTTTTCTCTCTCACTCTACCGGCACATACCGTCGATGTGGAATTTAACACTGGATTTTTTTTCACACATTATTTATCTCATTATAATAGTTTCCTAGCTCCGCATTTACAGATGAAAAAGAACATATCAAACTACAAAAAAGCAATCAAGCCTAAGGTTTGTATTTGTTTTATTGATTCTTCCATACAACTCCTTTAATTTATTCTATGCATTAGGAATTTCTTCGTGCCTGTATTTAGGTATAGGGGAAATAACTTTTGCTTGTGTTTATATAAAGCATTATATTTGTGATGTATTCATGTAAAAATGCAAGAATAGCTTTACTCGAACCATATGGCCTGCTTTGCAAGAGAGCAATACCACTGAGCTGCTGAGCACACGAAGGAAAAATAATTGAAACCAACGACATAGGAAGGAAAAGAGAATAAATCATGCAAAACAAATAAATAAGGGCGTACGATTACACAGAGAAAAAACATGTAAAAGATACTGGTACAAATACAACATATAAAAATAACGATCAATTTACACTGTGGTTGTAAAATAAATGAGTTCTCTATTCGCTAGAATATATCGCTTAGATATGTTTGAGTATTATATCATCACAACACGGCCTTTCCACTCGAGATATAAGTGCGTAAGTTATCATACTCTTATGATTAATATAATCAGAACTCGTACTTCACTGTTTGCTTTGTAATATTTATAGCAGTCTGCATTTTATACGAAACTTGAATAGACATTACTGGTCGAAGGTCATACGTTCCGTTGTTCGTCAGCATTTGTTGATGTGTTTTTTCTCATCGTGGCATACGGTCTTATTGTCATTTCCCTGCTCTTTCATGGTTGGTTTGATTTGCCAATAATGTTTGTCCCGTTATTTGGGATAAAAATTTATTCACAGAGCAAAAAGTTGGACGGAAATTATTTCTGCGCATTCTCATATGACGGCGTAGTGGTTCAAGACACAAAATCACAAATCATATAAATAAATCAAAATTACTTTGTGTCGAACATATGATACAAGCAAAGATATAAATGCGAATAACAAAAATTTTATTATCTTTAACAAGAGGTATCACGTCTTACAACGAAAAAAATAACAAACAATTGGTACCTTATTTCAGCCAGCCAATTCGGATCTGCAAAAAAAAAAAAATATTTTGTATTTAAGTATAAAAAATAATAGATGAATGAACTTCCACGAAATCAAAACCTGGGGAAAAAACAATTGTGGATAGGCAAAGACAACAAGCCGAGATGTGTTCCGTTAATCGGATAATTCCACACATAGGATTTGCTTATTTGATCTATAAAGATATAACATCAAAGAAATATTTTGAGTTATTTCGTTCATAACATCGTTGGGATATAGACATGATAAATTATTTGGAAAGTAAATCCTTTGTTTGACAGAATTGTTCTTTGTAGTCTATATTAGCATAATCTTGTAAAAGTACAATTTGTAATATCTCTTTGCATTTCTTTGTAAATATATCCAAAGAGAATCTTTAGCAAGTATGAATCATTAAAGTTGCAACCGTCTGAATAATTTGATGAATCAGAAGAAAATCTGCAAATTCATGCTCAAATGTTTGCTTCCCATATTGAAAGAATGATTTTATCGTTTAAAAGCACAAATTCTGTCCTTCTCGATTTTATGAAATATAGGCTACAGTATAAATTTGAGGACTACCAAAATACCAATGTCTATATGAAGCAGACAAAATACTTTGCTCTAAAAGCACTTGAGAATTTTCATAAACCCAAAATGGAAATACAAGTAACTCTTTGCTTGATAATTGTCAAAATCTGGTATTTTTCTTCATAACAATCTTTCAAGCAATACTAAATAAAAGTATAATTCTTGACTATACCCAATTTCTATATGTGAGCATAATTAAAGTCACATTTTTTCTTTTAAAAAAATATCAAATTTTGCAATAAATTATATAGCAAAAAAATCATATTTTTCCATGAAATTGATCCAATATCAACGAGTTATATTCCAAGCATAATTAACGCCTATATTTTTGTCAACATCATATTTGCATTGTGTTTCTATATTGTGGCTTTTAATTAGTTTCAAAATCTAGACCTAATCTGGTAAAGATTCTAGTTGACCAGAATAAATCAAATTTTCGCATTTCAAATGTCACTAAATTTTCCTGTACTCGAGACTTAAATAAGGAACACCTTTCTCAGATTTATGCAAACAAATAATTATAATTTGGATACACTTTTCTCCCAACTTGGCAATGCCTTATGCAAATTGGCAATGTAGTAAATGTGTCAACCAAAATAGTATACTAATTTCAACCCACTCATAAAAGTAAATCAATTCCAATTATTTATTTTTGTTGAAAATGTATCTTAATCTCAATTTTCATAACCCATCCTCACAGCATCTTATACTCTAATTTATCATTATTACTTTTGACTTACTTCTGTGGCGGAACACACAAAAAATACTATGCTGAAAACATGACTTCACTCTGTCAAATGTGAAGATCTTCGAGCATCTTCGTTCCCGTATGAGTGAAAGCGAAGTGACGACTGAAATTAGATGGTCAATTTCATCATTGTTTACAAAAATGCCTATGGCATCCTAAAATCGGAAACAAACCAATTCGCGTTACATAAACTCCCAATTTGTTTCAAAGTTTTGTGAATTTATTCCCTTTGTAAAAAATGACCCGTTTTTGGTTTCCCATAAGTCGGAGAAAAGTCTTAACATAAAAATATAGCTCACTCCCGAAACAAAATTGTGGTCTACTATTCGGATACAAGTGATATGAAAAAGTTCATAAATGAAAATAAAATAGAATCAGAATAAAAATATGAATATGAATAACAATTTTGGTCTTTACTATTTCTGTTTGAAATACTATTTTGTTTGTAAACCTGCAAAATGCAGGCAATATTGTGTAATTTCTCTTTGTGTTCACATATTGCATTGGAGACCGGGGACAATTGTAACATTATTTCAAAAAACTGTTTTTTCGACTTTATTGTACAGAAATGTTATGTTCAACCTGAATAAAATGAATGATTAACACATTTGCTTAAAATATGACTGGGGTTGGTTTCCTTAAAATGCTTTATTCTTGAGTAAATATCATTTCAAATCTTGGAGTCAAGTGTTACAATTGCCCCAAGTCATGGGGCAATTGTAACACACATATGGGGCAATTGTAACACATGTTATTGTACTATCAATTCCCTTGTACTTCCTCTTTCAAGGCAAACAACTTGGCAGATACAAATTTATCAACGACTACACAGCATAACATATTGTTTCTTAAAAAATATTCGACAAATGATAGACTTATTTTATGATTTTCTTCGAACATTATACTCATGTGGAAATTTTTCATGACTTGATTTACTCCCCCAAATAGACAAAACCATACAATAAAAATGTAACCTACAGATCAGATGCTATTATTTTAAAATTTACATATCCATTCAATGATGGAAAACTAATGAGTACATGATTTTGATAAATATTCCTGTATAATAAAATCTTAGTATGACACAGTCCCATTTTATATATGCTCGGTATTGCTATCAATGGAAATCTCCGATATGGTTAAATCTAAATACGTATTGAGATACAAATGTAGGCTCTATGGTAAAAGCTGTTTTGTTTGAGGTTTGAAATCTACAGATTACTGAAACAAATTTTAACTGATGAATAAATAGCAAAGCAATTAATAGCCAAACTATTTCATGAAATCTAACGTCCACATTCTGATAGCGAGATTATCAAGAGTCCTTGCTGTTTTCCTCTTCTACTCAGAGTCACAATTTTGACAAACAAAAGTTGTAGCGTCAGGGGTGCATGCCTCATGAGCCCAGTAAGCACAGGAAATGCATTGAACCCATCGCATTGCAGTATCTGCTAAGTGTAACATGACAGAGACTGAAGTCGTTTGCTACGCTCCTAACCGACTTTCCCTGATCTAAAACAACTCGGCAAGCTTCTTCTAGGAGATGTAATTTTTCACCACGATCAGTTGTGCGCTTCCTTGAACGTACCATTCTGAAATGAACAAAATATTGTAAAAACAGTTACTATAGCTATATTACTGCTGTATTACTAGCAATATATATTTCTGAAGTGAGTGAACGAGTTCTATAATAATATAAATAATAATCAATACTAATATATGCAATATAAATATCAAAATGAATTCATGGGCAATTGTAACAGTACATAAAATGGCCAAGGGGCAATTGTAACACGCTGTTACAATTGCCCCCGAGGTACTCTGCCGAACTTCTGTGGTACTATTACTATCACAGAGTTGGTGATCTTCGCTATAATGTTCATCAAATACATGCCTAAAATAATGTTTTCGATACATATTAACATAAAAGACATAGCTCAAATATACTAGGGTCTAGGAGAAAAACAATGGATAAGTAAAGATTTTACTTACCTGCTCGAAAAACGGAATTTCGACCGTAAAATCTCTCACAACTAAATAGAACAGCAGGCATTAAGACAACATGTAGAGCAATGAAATGTATACACCACGTGGAAAGTATACACCTGTAGCACGTTTCTGTGAGACATGAGCGTCCTTGTTACAATTGCCCCGTGTTACAATTGTCCCCGGTCTCCCCCAAACCGGATTGATATGCAAGAATTTGCCAAATACACAGACTGTGAATAACTGTGATAAACATGAGTGACAAGAACCTTCCTTTTTAGATTTCATGATTTTTAAAGTTTCGTGGTTCTGCTCGGCTTTACTATTATACAATAAACATGCTCAATGAAAGCGGTGAGGTAAATGCGGCCATTTTGTTTTGATTACAAGGCCGGGATATTTCGAATGCTGGTATTTGTTTAACGAAGGCTGCTACCTGCAGACTTACATGTCTATTGAAGTTTGGTAATTACAACGCTTCATATAATAACTGTATGACCTTCTCTCTTGCGATTGTGAGTATCCATAATGTTTACCCGAACAAAGAGAAAAATCAATTTAATTTACTCAAATTCAATCGCCATTTTACCGTTCCAGTCAGTGTATGCGTGTGAGGTGTTAGTCCACAATCGTATGCCTAAGGCCCATTCAATTAAATACATTGTTCTTCATTGCATTTCCTTGTGTGGGCAAATATTGAAATAGCATGTCTTTTCAAGAACGATTATCGATGTAAAAGCAGTGGAAGAGTTTATGTTGGTTCGTCGAAAATTACGAGTATGATTTAGTAGGGGCTGTCTGATCTAAATTCGCAAAAGAAAACATTTTCTCGATTACTATTGTTGTCTGCACTCGACGATAATCCGATTATTTCCTAATAATTCAACCGTTTCGGCGAGTGCGAACTTTCCACGCGGTATTGCTTCACGACCGCATGACTATGCAGACATATCGAGAGGCCCCACCCTGCTACAAATGGCGTTGACGCTCCGTGGGTAGCATACAAACCCACATATACACAGTGCGACAAGCCCGTGGCAAAACCCTGCCAAATTGCATACCACGCAGACACACACCCAAGCGACACCAGCGCACAATGAACAGATGAACGATGCCCCTCTCTCTCTCTCTCTCTCTCTCTCTCTCGCTCTCTCTCTCTCTTGGTTTTATCATCTGATCACAGAGCTGTTCGTATCTCTATCATGGTTTTATACAGGCGCGTAGCCAGTGGGTGGCGTAGGGGCAGGCGCCTCCGTAAAAATGTGAAAAAACCGCGAAAATGCATAAAGAAACTGAGGGACGAAAGGGTGCGCTCCTTGAAAAAAATACCGTCCGCACCCTGTTCAAAGTACAATGCTATAATTTTTATGCGCCTGTTATACCACTCTTTTTTTCGATTATTCACCCAATTTTATCAATACAGCCTATCTTCTTCAATCTTGCCCGCCCACTCTTCTGCGATATTCTTTTTTGTCTTCCTTCTTTTCTTCCTCCCATATCCTTCCTTCCATTCCAGCAAAACACGTTAAAAACGGGAAAGAGAAATGAGAGATAGTGAAATAAAACACCTCTGTGCAAGCAACCGACCCTCAACGTGAACACGCGATGCTTCGGTAAAATAATAAAGCGCCGATAATCGTAAGGCGATAACCTATTGCCATTTAATTCGCTCTCAATCTACCACGACACGGACTGCCAACTTCAAGGTAGATTGTCTTTGTACCACGCACAGGCGCACGTTTTCCTAAAGACGTCTACATAATCTTTATGAGCCGAAATGCAACCTCTCAAATATCTCCCAATTTCCTCTACAGCTTGCATGTTGCATGATGGTTCTGAACACTTCGGTTGGGCGTAAAAAGATACACTGTTTCCAAACCTGGCGTTACTTCTATTTTTATACAAGATTTATTTAAAAGATCTTTCAAAATTATATTCATTACTTAATTCCTTATATATTGTTCGGTTTCACTCAAACTATTTTCATGTTCGTATAACTTTTGCGATTTTAATCAAAGGAAGTTATTTTTGTTGTGGAGTTACCGTTTAGAATAAGTCAAGACATCTGACTTAGATTTACAACTTTGTAATTTAGAATGTATACTACTTTATCGTAATGCATGTCAGTATTCATGGTTGTAAGTGAAATTTACTATATATATTTATTCACATAAAAGGAGAAAGAGATGTTTGTCGATATCACAACAAACATCCTATCAGCAGGATTAGTTTACATGAATCCGCCTACGTCCAAAATGGAAAACGCGCAAATAATGTTAACTAAAGCATTTTGTTTACAGTGCTGATTAAAATAAACGTCACACTATTAACCGTAAGCGTTCGTCACGCCCTTTTAGACAAAATTAATCATCTCACGTGAAAAAAAAACAAACAACAGAAAATACAGGGGGGGGGGGTAATTGGTTTGTCACAAAGTACAAGTATACCTTCCACAATAATTGATTGATGATCAATAAAAGTAGGCCTTGATCGAAATGACTTGGCTTTCAAATATTCAATTTACGAATTTTCGAATTTCCGATAACATTGCAATCCTTAGATGGGGAACTAACAACGCTAACAGACTTTGTGACGTCATGTCGAACAACTCCTCACTCTGTGTACGAAATTTCACACCATCTTCTCTTTTTTTTTGGTCAGTCAGAAGAGACAAAGCTTGAGTATTGAACATCTTTGTTGATTCTCCATGTATTTTTGGAAAGAATCTTATTTAAAAATTATGATGAATTTGTCATTAATTAATTTTCAAAGTTCTTTATACATAGAGTGAAGAAAGGAGTTGTCCGCAAGTATGTTACAGCTTCTGAGAAATTCGCCGATCGCTCGGATCCCCAACAGCAGCAGCAGAGATCGTGATATTGATAATTTAAAAATTCATAATGCATAACGGATTGTCAGTTTTTGCTCAGATCTTCACAGTTCATTCATCTGATTTTTCTTCATTCTAAGATTGCAAGATAATTCCATGGGTTGGTTTACCCTTTAATGGGGTCATTTATACCAAAAAGACTTGGCTTAATTAAATTACACGCCCAAATCCGATGCAGTGAATACCAGCAATATTGTTAATAAATAAAATATTTTCGGTTCAGTTCAATTATTTTTTATCTTATCATTATTTGATTTACGCGGCACCACATCGTTGTAATTACTTCTTTATCAATAGACTTTTTGATTTATTTTAAACATTTTGAAAATGTTCGACATTATCCCACTTGCCTCACGATGTTTATTCCAGTTGAAGCAAACCGAGTCCATTATAAGCCCACCCTGATCAGAATGATAGCATGCAGCATAATCATTCCTGCACCTATTCGAAACACGACCCTAATGTTGACAATTATCTTTCGTTATTTGACCTCAATGCTTTACATTTGAATAAGCACTTTAAATACAACATGTGGGATATTTTAACAAAAGTAATCCGTACAGGTTTTTTTTCTACTTTGGAAAATAAATGTATTGTCATGATGTGCTAATGCAGCTCCAGCGAACCGTGTATCTGCTTGTGTGTGTGTGTGTGTGTGTGTGCGTGAGCATGGACCTATACCCATGGTGTGTGTGTGAGTGTGTGTGTGTGTGTGTGTGGTATTTACAATGTATTATTCTTTTCAAACCCCATTTTTAACAATGGCAAAAAATACTCCATTTTCTAAATGGTTCCATGTAGTTGTTGAAGCATTTATAAATGTCACTTAATCTTATAGATAAATTATATTTCCTATAATGAGGAAATAAAAATCGGATAGATGAATATAATTTTGATAATCACTCTACATATAGTAAAATATGAAAATTGATTAAACGAATGAAATAAAAAAAGAAATACAAGTGAGAAATGTTTCTATTCTTTATTTTTACTTTTTTTTTTCTTGCGAGGAAGGCGGTAGAATGTAATGCGCATCCAAGTGCTTTTTTTAATATTCTTTTTTACTTATCAAATTTATGTTGTCAAAAATTGTTGAAAACACTTACCGTAATCCGAAAGTTGCCAATTTTTGCACAAAATATGACTTTAGGAATAATTTTTATAATGTTTAACTTTCTTTTCTTTTGTTTGTCTTGTCTTGTCTGATCTTGCTCATTTTCAATCACTCAGCGAGATTTTTTAAGGCCTAGTTTTAAGAATAGTATAAGCCATTTCTTCACGGATTCAGGAAAACTACTACTAGTACTCGGAACAAATGACACAGGGAAGGGCAACCCACGTAATTTTCTTTGTATACGTACGACCCGTAAAATTATAAAGATCTCTATAAATGGATATTGGTTACTTTTTCTTCTCAAATACAGCTTGATCAGTTTTTAGGGTTTTTAAAAGTATATATAATTAATGGTGATGTGAAAATATAAAGTATACTTTAAAATGAAGTAGTGATTATGAAGGTTTTTTTTTATCAAATTTCGATGCAAGGTTTCCAACATTAAATAAGGTTTAAGCGCAATCAAAATTTAATGGCCGGTGCAGACATGGCAGAAGGCGATATTCGCGAGAAGTTAGATCGAAAGGAAATTACTCACACTAAATAAAACGGAGTATATATCCGCATGTATATACGAAGCATATTACGAGGCAGGTTTTCTGTTTTATTTCTCTTTTATCCTTCAATCAATCAGTAACATAATATCGGACTTATCCAATTTCATATCGTCCGATTTGGAGATATGACACTCGGAGCTACGTGATAACACGTTTATGCAAGGCGGTCGAATTGGGTTATTGTAGCAAAGTAATGACACACAGAAACACACACAGTCGACACACAGGGATACTGTACTCTCATGTAAGACTGTATGAGTGTACCAGGCGTGCAATGAAAATACACACACAACTCTAGAGCCTTTGTGAATGACGTCACTACACCAGGCTTTGGGTATCGCATGGTATAGTTTATATCATTGCTCGATATAAAGCCGCGCTGAAAATCGCACACACCACGCCGACACAGCACGCGGTGAACGAAATAGAAAAAAAAGATCGCGAGACTTTGAAGAGATTTTTCTTTGAACCCGGTAAGCTCTTTTTTGACACCTTTTTATATTTTGTGAGCTCGTAAACTACAAAGTGCATATTTTGTTCTATATCGTCATATATTTCTTGTTATTTTTGAAGCACTGGTTTGAATTTTAAAAGTGTAAAGATAGATCGTTGTTACCATTTTTCGAGCGTGTGTTTATGTTTTCCCTTTATATCTTTCCCTACATTCGGGAGCGTGCGAGGTGTATTGTGAACCAACGCGGGTTTCGGCTGTGTTTTCATTTTCCTTTTATAACCTTGCATGACACGATTGGGTTTAGCGAATCTCAACATATTAAATTTGAATTTCACAGGTTTACTTCCCTTTTTGTCAGCATGAATATACAATTCATAAACTAAATAACATTGAACTGATTTTCTTTCAAAGATAACTAGAGTTAGAAAACTGATTGTGGTATATGTCTGCAGCCCCCTTTCCGCTCTCGTTTTCGGGGTCATTTATTTTTGTTCATAATTAAATTGATGCGAATTATCCCTCTCTATGCACAGATTGCAAACTGAGACTGAATTGTTTTGTGATATTATTTGTTCTGTGCTCTCATTCGGATATCTCTTTATTTGTGTACGTACTCGTAATTGCTTATCGTAATGATTTATATGACATTGATATATAGTCATGGTAATTTTATTTTTATTCCGCGGCATTGCGTCGTCCTTGGTGTTTTTTTTTCTGGCTGCGGTAAATGATTTTGAGTTTTGGACCAAGCATAATTTTATTTTTATAACATTAATTTTGGATTTCAGTCCAAGGTTGCGTAATCAGGAAATTGAGTATTCGGGAATGCTTTAATTTATATCATTGCGGAAGACCGTAATGAGAGTAAAGACTTTCATATCCGGAACAAAATTATGAGGAAGACACGCTAGGTTATTTCCGAATCGACCAATGAATGTCCTTCCCCATTGACACGCACACACACACACACACACACACACACACACACACACACACACAGATATGGGAGAAAACTTATCCACACCTACACGCACCATCGCGCACACACACTGGTGCAGCCCATGTGCACAGCCGCGCACGCATACAAACGACACACACACACACACACACATACACACACACATGCGATGCAATTTAAATTACCACTCGTACAATTAAAACAAAAATTGCGTGCTACTTGATATTCACAGTATAAGAAATTATGTCTCATCTATGAATATTCATTGGTCAAGTTGGGCGAACATGCTTACAGATATTTCAACTAGTAAACAAGCCTCTAAAATGATTTTTATCTATACTTTTCCTCGGTAGAGATGCACAACTGCGCACGCGCAGAACATGTGACACGGACCGCGGTTCGGTGTGATTTTCCGGTAGATCGACTAGTGCGATTTTATGATGCGGTTCAACAACTTTTTCAGTCGCTTTTACAAACCTTACTTGTCAGCTTGTAGTAACACTTCACTGTATATGGGTTTTGGAGTCTTTAAATGGAGTCTTTAAAACAAATCACATCTGGCCTATGTCTGATTGTATTCGTTTGTTGGCATTTATTTATTTTTTTTTGCTTGTTTGTTTGCAAATTAGTGAGCGTAACCATGCGTGTGATTAGAAAGCGCCACGTACGAAGCTCTTGGAATAATAATCCGATTTCCTTTCGTAGAAATAGGAATTAGAAGGATGCATTGGGCATGTGATCCGTGCGTCTTCACATGCAACCGAGGATTGTTGTTCTTCAAGAATCCTCAAAATATGGTGAGAGATCATTCTCACATGCCACATCTATCTTATGGAATAGCCTCCCAAACTACCTCACAAATATTACACCATATGACAAATTCAGAAGGAACTTGAAAACATATCTCTTTAAAAACAACTAAATAATAAAATAACTAAATAAATATCAATACTGTATGTAGTAAGATTTATGTTACAGGCCCATTTAGAGGCCAACAATTTGGACATAATTACTATTGATTAGAAGAACAATAATGGGGAATTGCAACACCCTTTAGAATTATTGTTCAGTCCAGCCATTTTGTCCAGGGTTAATAGGGATCGTTATCAAAGTTATTTGTTATTTCAATAGCAATCACATCTCACTAGTTTCATTGTCATTGTTATCACGTTTATAGTTCGTTTCCGTCTTATATTTGTGATACTTACACAGTCAATAAACTATCATTGCCGGAATTCTGGTTCTTTTTTTTTTTTTGCTCCAAATAATTTTATTCGGTACCGAATTACCCAACCCTATTTGCGTGTCTCAAACTGTCATGGAATACTCAGTTTAGACTTACCACAATGCCACACATCAGACATGCCAAAATACCTGACATATGCGACTGAATATCGTACCTTTTATTGGACATCGAATGGGTGATTTCATTCTGTTAAGCCAATTTACTTGCATCACGCACGCAGGAGCTTTAATTCCTTTTGCTGTAAATCTGTCCTTGGGTACATTCAGAATGTGTGTGGAAATCGGGGGGCATCTGAGGCTCCAAAAATAATGTGCTAGCTAGTAGTACATGTATACGTAAAACCAAACCCCCGAGACATTTCATCGCTTTTTAAAAAGAAGTTCAGTTTTCAAAGTATTAAAAAAAAAACCTGATCTATTCTCATGATAAATCAATTAAAAGACGACTTATACGAAGACTAGCTCACACTCGTGCACGTGCTAAATTTCAAATCTGAATGATAAGCGCCATAAAAGAAATACCACCACGCGCAAATATTCATACATGAATGAAGCGCCGTTAAATCCAAAAACAACAACAACAACAATTAGACGTCATACACAAAAGAACGCGTACGCGTTCTAAAACGCTCGCACGGAGCCTAAGTCGTGTGCACGGAGCCAAAGTAGATCGTGTCCAATCCGTTTATTTGCTTCTAACTCTTTAAAGGGAAATTATACCCAGACAATAGTATACGGGCTATAAATGAAGACAAATTATAGGAACAAACTGTGAAAATTTAAGCAAAATCGGATCATCCGTTCAAAAGTTATGAATTTTTAAAGTTATCATTTCCACCTGTGCTGGGCATCCTTGAATTGACATGCACATATCTAATTAGCATAATCTGTGATGTCATACATGGAGAACTCCTCATTCATTTTGTATATACTTTTATTGAAAATGGATCAATATCACATTTCAAATGAGGAATCAACACCGTTCTTTCTGGAATGCTTGCAGAATTGATGTGGCTATAATATATTTAACCGAAGAAACAAGATTTTGTCTACTTTTCTGGAAAAAGAGGAAAATGTGAAATTTTGTGTACAAAGTGAATGGAGAGTTCTCCATGTTGGCAGCCATTTTGTGCCTGTACGTTTGCCAATTTAAGGAGCCCATGAGGGGTGTAAATCAAAACTTTGAAAA
>BQKZ01005246.1:0-12009 GCA_036244855.1 Temnopleurus reevesii | reverse complement strand
AAGTCACCTCAAGATATTCATTGCAGCTCAAAATTATCTAGACAAGCAAAATATCAGCAAAATTTAAATTTCTCATGAATGCCCCTCAATCTTAAATATCTGTCTTTCATCTAAAGACGATATAAAGTATTTTCGAAAAGTTAAGTCAAACGCAATTTAATGTTCTTTTGTAATGCTATTGAAATCGGAACCGGCTTGTCATTGCTGTGTCCACCAAAAAAAATAATAAGTTGAATACACGGTGTACGTATCTATTGTCTGCGTTCGAGTTAACTTTTGGGAAATAGTTTATATCGTGTTAGAAATAAAAGCTTTATCATTGAATTGGATAATATTCAAACAAAAGGGCGCAAATGGGTATTTTGAAGGGTTGGGTCAATTTTTTTTGCAATGACCATGTAACATAGGTATCCACTTCATCTATCTCCTTCTATTGATGACTTTTTTTTCTCAGTAAAACATATTTGGATTGGAACTCCTTTCTAGAACTTAAGTTACAGACAAACAAAAATTGACCTAGTTAGATGGGCGTCATATTGCTTCAAATTTGCATAATATGCAATAGTCTTTGAGAAATGCTTCTGGATGGGACACTGTTTTGGGGGATAATGTATCGGACTGTATTAGCCTGGTTTGAAAAATGCATTGATTTAGGGCTTTCGGGTGTCAAAATGTTTGACCAAACCCCTTTGAGAATATCCTAATAGTAAAAATTGAATGAGGAACGCCATTATGATAAACATCATCATATCAAATATGTTACTTATTATTGCATTTGATTGGAAGTATATTAAGTTTGCAACGTATTGAGGTTTATCATCAAATAAAAGTACCGCACTGAATGTGACTTCACTTTGTATCACATGAAGTCTCTTCTCAAAATATGTGTAAGTAAGCATAATATCATACAAATTGTCGAAATGTATTTCTTGTTTTGTCTTTGTGAAATTAAATGATGTGAGTTGAGGCTATTTTTAATAATAAAAAAGAAAACACTGTCGCCGGAAAAGTATTTGGATTCAATCAAGTGAGGAAAATGTATGAAAACGTTCCTTTCCCACTACCTATAAGGGTTAATCACTCACGATATGACATTATACGGTTACAGCATGGTAAATCTCTTTTTCAGCATTTTTTGTTAATCGGGTTATACAGCATTGTCAACTTCTAATCTCTGTCAAATTTTTGTTTGGTACCCAATTTATCTCAAAATGTCCGATTATGTTTATCAAATATGCATAAGTTTGTTTGTTCAAAACATTTGCAGATGTTACTTGAAGGATCCTTGGAAATAAGGAGAAAAGTATGCATAGAAGATGTTAAAATTATCATAAAACCGTTGAAAATGAAATTTAATGGGTGAAAATAGCACAATAAATTCCCTTAATCTTATAGATTTAGATATTATTTTAAAGAAAATCTAATATCATACAATTTGAGGTCACATACATTATATATTACGCTATTTTTATCTGGTTCCTGTAAATTTTGTAAAACGCGGTCATGAAATGGCGGCCATTTTGAAAAGAGCGCCCTCACACATTAACCTTCAAGAAACCGCCCGTTTACTTTCTATATTCTTGTTCAGCATGAAAAACTAGTCTAGATCAACCATATGAAAAGTTCTACCTCTTTGGATAGTACCTTCCCTCAAGTATCACAGTACAGTGTTAACGCATGGTTAGCAATGGTTAATCTCGATTTTAGTATTTTGGGGCGATCGTGTAATACAGTACTGTCAACTTTAGACCTCTATCAATGTTATGTTTGGTTCCCAATGGGGCTCAAAATTTCAGATTATGTTTATCATATATGCATAAGTTTGTTTGTTCAAAACATTTGCAGATGTTACTTGAAGGATCCTTGGAAATAAGGAGAAAAGTATGCATAGAAGATGTTAAAATTATCATAAAACCGTTGAAAATGAAATTTAATGGGTGAAAATAGCACAATAAATTCCCTTAATCTTATAGATTTAGATATTATTTTAAAGAAAATCTAATATCATACAATTTGAGGTCACATACATTATATATTACGCTATTTTTATCTGGTTCCTGTAAATTTTGTAAAACGCGGTCATGAAATGGCGGCCATTTTGAAAAGAGCGCCCTCACACATTAACCTTCAAGATACCGCCCGTTTACTTTCTATATTCTTGTTCAGCATGAAAAACTAGTCTAGATTAACCACATGAAAATTTCTACCTCTTCGGGTGACCCCTTCCTCAGTTATAACCCGGACTAACCTGTGCTGGGCATCCTTGAATTGACATGCACATATCTAATTAGCATAATCTGTGATGTCATACATGGAGAACTC
The DNA here is from genome assembly GCA_036244855.1 of Temnopleurus reevesii. Taxonomy (NCBI): domain Eukaryota; kingdom Metazoa; phylum Echinodermata; class Echinoidea; order Temnopleuroida; family Temnopleuridae; genus Temnopleurus; species Temnopleurus reevesii. The sequence continues at coordinate 9,687 of BQKZ01005246.1, read as the reverse complement.
CTCATTCATTTTGTATATACTTTTATTGAAAATGGATCAATATCACATTTCAAATGAGGAATCAACACCGTTCTTTCTGGAATGCTTGCAGAATTGATGTGGCTATAATATATTTAACCGAAGAAACAAGATTTTGTCTACTTTTCTGGAAAAAGAGGAAAATGTGAAATTTTGTGTACAAGCGAATGGAGAGTTCTCCATGTTGGCAGCCATTTTGTGGATGTACGTTTAGCAATTTAAGGAGCCCATGAGGGGTGTAAATCAAAACTTTGAAAATCCATAACTTTTGAATGGATTATCCGATTTTGCTCAAATTTTTACAGTTTGTTTATCTTATTTTTCTTCATTTAATGATAGCAATTTAATGTCTGAGTGTAGTTCCCTTTAAATAATAATCCCCAACATGTTGGATAAAGTTATTTGGGTTCATTTTATGCAATTTAGCAGTCTACAATTCCTTTTTAAAGAATGATACTCGTTACTTATACGCTCTTTCGGTATATGTTTTGATATCGGTTCAAGTGAAAATAAGGGAAGAAGAAAAAGGAAAATGATTAGAAACAACAAGAATAAATGATACAAGTATGGTGCATGCTTCAGCCGGAAGCGGTTACAGCAATCCAATTTATCATTGGCTGTGAATGAAACCTAGGCTTGGTGCACAATCCCCCCCCCCCCCCCAAAAAAAAATACCTAAAATATATTCCCCATCCTGACCTTGGCCCTTACACATTTTTACGAGCTTTGCATGCCGTGATTTTAATGTGTGATCATTCGCCACATGGGCCAGTGCCATAATTATGATTCCGTTGGCGGCGAAAAAAAAATAGTCGTTTGAAAAAAACATTTTTGAAAAGGTCACTGAGCGTGCCAAGGACATCATAAACCAATACAATGGACTAAAACATATAAAGCATTTTCACATTGCTGATGATGGGGTTATTATTGACACCTGGTAGGCGTACAATATGTATGGAGTGAAATACGCCCCCTTTTCAGTCCAATTTCCCAGTGCCCTCGCCAACTCTCTCTATGGGTACCCTTTCCTTCACTTTTTTGAAGCAAATTTGAAGTTTTGAAGCAAATGTTCAATAGCAGGGAGCCACGACGATGGATGTAAATGATAAAATAATGATAATCTATTATTTTGATTGCCGATCGACTTTTGTTATGTTCATGTACTTTTTACTATGTAGGACCAACATTTTGTTGTGAGGGCATCCTGACAAGATATTGATCAATAATTAAATAAATGATTAAATAACGCTCATGCTTTATGCTACATTTACAACTGATATCAGACTGAAAATACATTCTACAAGTTAGATTGATAAATGGATTTGTGAAATTGTATTATCATAAAGCAAGGTTAGAAATTTATGCATCAAATTTTCTCACCTTTGTAGACGAATAATAGTTTGTACGACTGCATGGTTGGAGCCGACACAGTGATGATAATTCGATAATATCATGACTATTAAGTAGCTCTAAATTTAACCCAAATGAATGTTCATTTATTTATGTATTCATATTTTACCAAGGTAGCCGATTCAACGAAATGTGGTCTTCCATGGGGAGCTAGAACATATTAGAATATATACAGTTCAAATAAATAAATAGGGTTAAAATATAAAACAACAATTGTCTTTTTCTCTATGCATATTTACTGCAAGCTTTAAATATGTACGCCGTATTCGACTATGAAGTTCATAGTTTGAAGTTTTTTCCCCGAGACCATTGAGAATTAGAGTATGTTGGACACTGCATTTGTGAAATTGCTATCTAAGATATTAATCGATTTTCTCCAAGCATCGGAATTTGGTAGATTATCACATCACTTAATTCAAGGTCATTTGGTCTATTCCTCTGTCAGTGTCTGTATCTTTCCCCTCTGCATACTGTATGCATGAATGTAATCCAATTATTATTCTTATGTAAGTAATGCTAATATCCCTTCCCTGATGAAGGCTACTACACGGCGAAAAACTGAACGTAGGTGTTGATGCTGTTTCCCGATGTTAGAAACCAGCTGGTGTTCATTTGCACCATTGGTGTTAAATTAATACCATATCGGTATTCATATCCGATAATACCAGATGGATTCTACACTGGCCTTCTTGCAGTGTAAGAGTCGGCATGATTTGATATCTTGATAAAAAGAAGAAACTTCATAAAAATAGTTGTATGTGTAAATGATATTAATGAATAAGTGTTTCTCTTAAAATGCGCGTGGCCCATTTTTGACAAACTGCGCCACAACAAAATTAGGCTTTAATTGCCAATTAAAATTTAAATTATTTAACTATTTTTCGTGTTCCATTATATTTTTGTCTCTTGATTCATTTCTTAAAGATTTGGAATAGTATTGAATTATTAATTTTTCATCTTCACATCAATTAAATAACCAAATATGATTGCATGTACTGCCCGGTCGATATAGTTTGATTGATTAGTTTCATTTTCATCTCAGTATTGATTATTCAGTTTGTTAAGGCTTTCATCTTCAAACCAATTAGACACCCTAATAATCTTGCATATGTTGGCAGTTGAAATAATTATCATCATGCTGATTAAACGTGACGTACTTGGGAGCGGAACCCGCTAAATTCATTCGTTAATTGATTTGTCAATTATAATGATAGATTGATTCATTTCATATTCAATTTAGTACGATAAAGGCCTTTCGTTGTTTCATCGGTGTATTTTTCATTATTAAGGCCACATACAAACAACAACAACAACACCAACACCAATAACAGCCCCAAAATAATTTAATGTATGTATATTATAAAGGGTCAATACTAGCATTTGTCAAAGAGGTGAATTCGGTGAAATAAAGTAGATAATTGTTTGTGGTGACATGACAAGCAAACAAGCAAGCAAAAATAGATTGAATTGAAATTAGTAATAAAGAATAAAAATGTTTGGAAAAAAGACGAACATTTGCTCTAGATCTGTCCCTACAAGAGGAGCGCGTCTGCCCCCGCCCCCGCCCCCCTTCCCCCGTATCCCTAGTGACGGCCATGTGACGTACCATGGTAATTTATTGATTTTTATTTGCCAACAACATAATTACATCAGAGAATTTTCCCGCTTTGGTCATCATACATTCCATTACAACTGAATATTTACGTTCCGTCTTTCCACACCCAATGGTGTTCCCTGTTGGTGTTAATCTCAGAACAATATTGATATTCTTATGTCTGTTCAGGTTTTGAAATTTATGTACAGGGATATTTACTTATCCGGTTTACGGACTTAAGCCGTGAATAGCTGTATACCTCTTCTTAACTTTTGGGTAATTTATTGTCTTATTACGTAATACATTTCTTTTGTTCAGATATCATTCTGGATTCGGTTCTAAAACTTCGGTTAGTCTATAAGTTGAAAAAACTAGAAACTTTCTTGTTTTTTAAATAAAAAAACTATTCCATGAAAATCAAATTAAAACACATAGTGTTATAAGAATGAGAGATTTAGAGTGTTTACATAAAATCTTTGTCAAGTCTAATGGAATTCCACTTTTACTTTTGTCATACACATGCCTATTATCAATTCTAAATAATAATAAATGTCGAACACGTTACTATAACTCTTTACGTGCTGCAATTTTTTTTTAATTCTTCTGAAAGGGAAATCCAGCCAATCTTATTAATTGCAAATTATTTTTACACATGTAAATTTGTGAAATGTATTCTGATTTCATATTATGATATATGTTATATGTATTTTTACTGATTGGAAATAAAGTACAATACAACACAATACAATTTCGTCTCCGCTGTCTAAACGCTCAAAATAAAACGACATTTCTAATTTTTAATGCAGTTTAGATTCAAAACAAAATGTAATGGTTGGACATTTCCTTATAACTACACTGAGATAGCAGCAAACGATGACTAATTTTCAAATGCAGTGTCACAGCATGAGCTCACAAAATTCTCTGAACACTGTTAAGTGAGGTATGTTTCTTTCCTTTATTGTTCATTCCTCGAAAAACATAGGAATTACAGGCTTATCCGTAGAATTCGGTAAGTCACATCGTAAGTCTATCGCAACGTGAGTCCCAATGAAATTAAGTCGTAAAAACTGTGGATAGAATGTGAAAAGAGAAAGATAGTATAAGTTATATGCCCCTCGAATAACAAACAAGTTCACAACTATACAATTTAAGTAACCAAACAATAAGGATAATTGCAACAATAAATGTTTAAACAAGCATGTACAGTGGAAACCAAGTATAACAAGGCTTCTTGAATCACCCAATTAAGCCACTCAACCATCGGTGTAATCTATTTACAATTAGTTATATCACACCTCGTTATAACGAGCTTCCACTGTACCAATAACAACTTTCATTCAATGCCAACATGAGTGTAACAGGCATAAACTAAATCCAGACTTTACTCATTATTCAATCTTATTTGTATACATTAATTATCTTTATCTTTCTTGTCTTCTTTAAGATTCAAAGCATCTATAGCATGAACCATGGATTGACTTAACCTACACATGTATGTCACAATGCAGAATTCCAATGCAAACAAAGCATCAATTTCAACCTTAATTATATCTTTGATTTTCATCATTATTAATACAACAAAATGATAGAAACAAGTAATCAAATACTAACCTCTATGTCTTCTATAAATCTTTAAGAGGAATGTCCATGAGGTAAAGGATTAAAGCAGATTCAGCTCATACTGTTAAGTGGTGACTGCTTTGCTTGATGGCTATTGACACAGTGAAGAAAATGTGCAAGTCAGTGTGCACAATCAGTGCCTACAATTTATGTATGTACATACAAACACACAAGTCTATGGTTGGGACTGCAACTTAACTAATTGAGGTTGGTTTGTTTGTGAACTTGGTTTACTCCTCCAAGTATTGGTCTTCATTCCAGACTGATTATTAAATAGGAATAAATGGACAGATTAGAGCTAGTCTTGCATACAAACTGACAAACAAGTAAGAAAATATCAACAACCCTAGTCCTGAATCTGAACTGACAGATAAGCACAAAAATTACTTATAACTGATATTTTGACAGTTCTGATCAATTTTGACAGTTTCAATCAATTTTCACCACATGCAGGGTCGGGCATGTTGAAACGTCTTAATTACACATTAGAGGAATAATTAAGATCATAACCCCGCTTAAGAAGCTTTCCTCTTTGGTCAAAATACGTTTCAATTTTGATGTACTCGTATACCAAAATTGCATTCGTATACTGACGCGCATCATGATGAGGTGAAATCTGTTATGAGAAAGTGTGAAAATATGTCTTGTTATGTTATGAAGATGTGCAGTATTGAGTTTGAACACTAGAACATGGGGCTCTATGCCAAGCTTTGTCTTGTTTGTATTGCGTGGATGACTGCGTGTTTAGAATTTAATAGAGCTCGCCATTTACAGTTTGTCTTTATTCTCAGGTTAAAATGTGTTTTTAAAATGTGATGCCTGGAGCGACGCTACGAAGTATTGTGTCGGCTCAATTCATATAATGGTTATGTTCCATTTTTGTGAAGTGTTTACCACAGGCAATTTCGGCTTGTTATACACGTTGCGTGTTTGTTTTGATTTCGCGACGTGAAATTGGCTTCAATTTAGAGTCGAAACCAAGTAGTCATGACAGAGAAAATAATGACGTTTCAAATGCTGTCGTGTGCCCATTTCCATAACGTGAGTTAAAATACATTTTTGAATTGTCATGTTTCGCCAAAACAAAGAATATATTCAGCTGTAAACTAATAGTGATATAGTCAGACAGCGAATCGCATACATGAATGTACCAAGGTAAGGACAAATATTAAAATTTGACATGTTTGTCTCTAGTTACTGCACGATGTCCATTTTTCCTGTGTTGAAATTCGATAGTGCTCTCGGGAGAACAAACATTTTCTCTTTAAGCATTTAACAAAAGAGAGGAAAAATTACACGTCATGAAATTTGATTGAATTATCAAGTGGTCAATTCCAATGAAACTATCCAAGTAAATTCCACTGAATGATCAGGATAATTATCATTTACTTCCCTTGTCCCAATCAAAACTCATTTATTTGCTATATTCAATGTTCACATATTTGTTTGTGAGAATATGCAGTAAAATTTGCCGCCCTTTCAAACCAATCAAACTCTTATTTTCATTTACGACAAAGGCATGAATTTAATTATACATTGTGGTATATTAGATGTGAAAATGTCCAAACCACCGATGTATTGTGTTATAATACAGCTCGTGAATGTTGTATTCACAATGTGCTTATCGATCTGTTGAAATGCCTTCTGGAAACGTTCATTAGAGTGTCTGCAGTTTATCATTTATCATGGTAAAAATGTTTCACTGTGGAGGCTGTGCACGCATGCCACGGAAATACTGATTGAAGAAAAATAACACGCTAATAATTGACAAAAGTAATTTCCCACATTAATATAAAATGTTTTTTGGGATATTTTTGATCAGGCGTGCTGATCGCACCCTTTTTTTAGCATGATAAGTTGCAGTGAAGGCCTGAAAACTATGATTTTTTTTCTTCATTAGTTTTTATTGCTATAAAATCCCTTAGTATTATTGTTTTTTCAAGTTTGAGTTACGCACTAAATCATTTTAAGGCGTGAACTGATTTTTTTCGAGTGCAGTTTCGTGCAGCGTTTGTGCTTTTACCCGTGTGTATTTTTTTTTTGTATTTATTGATAATACTGAAATTCTTTATTTTGCCTCATGTAATTTGCTTTGTTCAGATCTTTTTTTTTTTTATAGATTTCTCCTCAATTTACGGAATTTTCCTGCAAAAATAATACTATTTGATATTTCAGTACTGTAATTGTTTGTAACAAATATCTTCGCTAAATAGTTAATAATATTTATACCGCTCGTTGTTTCTATTTAAAAAAAGGACGGTTTGCATACTGCTATTAATATATCGAAAATTCATGTAAGAAACTAATGGGAATTTAGCAGATATCTTTTCGTGATATTTGCCTCGTTTCTCTCAAATCTAGAGAAACGACTATGCCATCATCGAAACCTCAAACGAAAAATCGAAATTAAATTCGTCGAAGGCATCTTGACATGTCTTTGAAGTACACGCAGACGGTGAATTCTTACAATACAGACTTCATTTGATTTACAGCATATTTGGGCGGTAAAACTAAACGCTCCCGAAAACCTTGATTCAATTTATATTCGCGCAGTTTCATTCGTCATGTTAAATACCTTCGATATTGGTGAAGTAAATCCGTTTTTATTCTTTTCCGGACTCGTTCTCATGATTAAGCGGCTTTGACTTACTAAACCACAGTATACACAGACTGTGTGTGTGTGTGGGTATGTATAGCGAGTTTGTGTGTGCTGGAAATCGGTTCATTTGATATCTCTTTCTTTCTCTCTCTCTCTTCTCCTTTTCCCCCAGCCATCGTTCAGTTTATTGATTGGAGAGAATTAATACATCGGACGCGTAGATAAAATGGTTCGCAATTACAATAATGCCTTCATACATTGTACCAGGGATAGCGTGTAACATTTTTGGTCTTCAATGTTGTGTTATTAGATCGCTACTTGCGAATTCTTTCTGTAAACTGTGAGTATGTAGTTTTATTGCGAATTTAATAGTGTTGTAGAGCCTGGATATCATTGCTTTATATGTTTACGATGTCGTTCGGATTACACATCAAAATACATCGACGAAATATTGTATTGTTATTGAATGCTCGTCGGGTGGAACAAATATTCATTGGGTTGTCATATCATGTTGTAACTTTAGTTTTCAATCATTTGTCTATGTTCAGCAAATACTATGAATTGATTCGATTGTTATTGATCGTATGACAGTCATCTGAAAATTCGATTAAAGTGACAAAAATAGAATAATTCGTTAAAAAAATCTGCCGTTCATTTAATTCGCGAAAGTTACGCTAATGCACTAAGTATACCCCCCCCCCCCAAAAAAAAAAGAGAGAAAATTCATCTGAGAATGCCTTTGTTCCCCCCTCCACTCATTCTTTCTTGGTATTTTTTCTATCGCTCTCTGTTTTTTTTTCTTTCTGATTTTGTTTGAAATCCAGAAAGCCATGTATCACGTTGTGAATAATTCTGTAAACCTATACCATGTATACGTCAGTTTCAATGGCACAGTACTCCGCTATACCATTCCCCATCCCACCCCCGTATCTCGTTATTTCACACACGGACATAAAAGTCCATAAATATTTTCATACAATGAAAATTCATTTTATCCATAATCGTTTCATTGAACTGCTTACGTAGTTGAAATATACTTGACCATATTTATCATCGGGCGTCGCTTCGCTCCACATATAGAATCGTTCGACCGTGAAAGTTTGGCGCGTAAATGAAACATTCCGAAAATTCAGAAGACGAAGGGAGATACAACATCGCACGCGAATTCCGATCCGTACACTTACAATATACAGGTAGAAAATATTTATAAATGTCTTCAAAGGTAGACAAGAACTTGCTATTGATAACATTGTCATGATAAATGTGTTATACGTTACGACGGAAGTAATAACTCGCATTTTCTTCTTTCGGGGAAAGGGATTTGCGATGGGATGGAGGAGAGAGAAATGGCATATTGAATAGAGTTGATACGTGCAGTAGTTCGAAGGCGGAACAAAATGGTGTCGGATGTGTAATAGGTAATTGCCTCCTTGGAAATTTGAGAAAGCACGCGGTGCCGAGAAGACAAAAGATGAAGTTTCCACGCGCTGAGCCCTGCACATGCGGGGAATATAATTATTCATACGTTTATCACAACTGGTCCCTTTAAGCGGTACGTGTGAGACATTTGAGATATGTGTAATGCCGCAACTGATGAGATATTCATAATGCTTTTAGTCGCATTTATTTTTGCCAGATATCATGCACTCGTGATGATGAATTTCATTCAAAAGGTCTCTCCGGAAATACGCCCACTTTGTTTATAAAAGCGCTGCTTTTGTGCGGGTTCAAAAGATATTTTCTTGTTAAATAGTACTTTTTATATTCTATTCGTTTATTCATTCATTGATTTAATCATTCGTTAATTTTTTTCAGGTAGGCCTACTTATCTTTTTTCATACAAAGAATGAAACATCGCAGAACTGGGATTTTTACAGCATGATGTGAACTGGTAACAAGGCGATTTTGGATAATCATGCGATCTCCCAAAATAAATTTATTCAACAACAACAAAAAAAATCTTATTCAATAACCGTTGTCATGATTGTTAATCATGCTAGGGCTCCTGCAGACTGCGTTAGACGGGCTAATACATTTTTTCGTTACCTCTTGGTTGTTCAGTTTATATCCATATGCAAATCATAATCGGACAGCAAGCCTTTAGCATCGCTTGAGGAATTCAATCTATTCAAGATGGCGGCCATAATCGGTAGGCTCATGTGCTCCAGTTTGTGCGGCGTTGCGCGACACCGCGTGAAAGGGTAAAGTATGATTTTTGATTATGATTTTGATTGCGTGTGATTTTTTTTTTTACCAATTTCTCCTTTTTTATGTCATCAACAAGGGATGACGTCACCAGAACGAACCGGAACCTCGTGAGGAGAGATTCTTGTGAATATGTGTCCACATGTCCAATCATAATGATAACGATAATCGCTCGTTCGAACATTCCACATTCCAAAAGATTACGTATACGATTCGGGGACGTCAGTGCAATACATAGGCT
>BQKZ01005245.1:13400-28365 GCA_036244855.1 Temnopleurus reevesii | reverse complement strand
GGGGGCTGTCTTTTACCATTGATTGGGCTGTATGCAAGTATTAACTGAAAAAGTTTGTGGGAGCTGCAGCCCACATCCCCTTTTCCTAGATTCTGCGGTCCCGGCCAGAGACACATGTATTGCAACCCAGCGGAATGAAATATGAACATCTAACATCATATAATTCATCACATCTATTTGCATAAATTGTGCTGTTAATTCCAAAAGTCAGAACTTCTGCTTACTGGATACTGAAGACTTTTCACCAACACATAGGCGCACCACCGGTGGTTACAAGTTAGCAGTTTACAAAAGCGCATTTTCTAGCCGATGCTTGACTAACATTGGTTGGTAACGTTCATTAGCTTAAGCCCTGGTCACATAGGACCCTGGAAGCAACACGATTCACTCCGACTCTTTGTTAATTCACAGTTAACTGCCTCAACAACGAGTCGGGGTGAACCGTGTTGCTTCCGGGGTCATATGTGACCGGGGCTTCAAGGTTCGTCATTCGAAATGTTCAAATTTGCGAGTAAATTCTGAAAAGTGTAGATCATCGAAAACTCTAAAAGATTCCCATTATTCGGATTGTGTTTTTTTTTGGTTGAAAGTGAAGCTACAGTATGTGTGACACTGTGAAGTGTATATTTGATTTTTTTTTAAATACCATTATATCAATCTCAATTTCGGAATAGCAAAAGTGCTCGATGTTAATGAGGGTATATATAACCTGTAGTGCGTTGCATGTTGATGGGGGCATTCGGGTCTCTATCAGCATCACGAAATTACCCAATTGCACACCAACTTTCTCCAGATCAAAAAGGCTTTTGTGGTTTTAGCACTGACGGATACTGTCTATTGTGTGATCCTGGAATCACGCAAATTTTCTATTGTGTCTTAGCCTCTTAAATCTTCCAAATATATACGCCGTTTTACATATTTGTGGCTTTGGAAAGGGTTTAGAGAGTAATTCAAGCAAGTTTATTGTATGGTTTTAACCTTCTTAGGTAAAAATCCTCGATTCCAACTGGGAGGGCATGACCGGATGAAATCTGATGAGGACTTGAGAAGAAACACCAAAATGTGTTTTATACAACTTTTATCTTCATTTACAAAACAAACAAGGCGCAACATCTGCATGAAGCGTAGCATAAGAAGAATGATGATTGAAATTTAACAAATCAGATAACAGGACCAAGGATTTTAACTAAAAAGAAAACAAAGCAGCATGAAAAATAAATCCAAAGACGAAAAATAAAAGGAAGAAAATAGAAAGAACACCGCGCTTTTTTTTTTTTTTTTTTTTGCTCCTCAGGAACTTTTTGAAACGCACTTCTCTCACAGCCCCCACACGGTCAAGTGAAATCTTTCCTACGCGCCTGCTCTTGTAAACATTCAAAATCCCCTGACTGATCCCCTGAACTTTTTTTTACACTATACATGCCTTGCCACTACTGGCCCACACCAAAAACATAGAGCTGTGAGTTCATAAAGTCATATACTAGTAACAAAATTGTGCTCCGAGTATTCACGTAGCACACTTTAACGTATCATTGGTGTCTGTTAAAAAGTCCATGCTGATGTATTTTGATTACGAAGTTATACATATCTTTATATTTTTTTTAACATTAACATTAATTTTTGTTTCTGTTTGCAGTGCGGATAGAAGGAAACGCGACATTACGGGGCCTTTTATTACAAGCAAGATCGGTAGAAACGACAACACCAGTTGGGAGTTGGACAAATTACCCGACTGCTTTTCAAACCTTCAACTGCATCTCCTCAGATGATTCAGTCACCCACACAGAGAGATCGGATAAAAATCCATCTGATCTTATGTTTGAATGGCGGGCACCATCAAGCAGAGTGGGGGATATCCAATTTTTGTAAGTTTTTTTTTAAATTTCTAACCGTTCATTACAAAAAAAAATACATCAAGTACATTTGCACCTGTTTCTATTTATCCAAGAATACGACAAAGCTGTGTTAAAATAAGCACATTCCAACATGAGCATAAAACAATTATTAAACTTTTGTGTTTTCATCTATCAGAGAATAAAAAATAATTCTAATACAATGAAACATTTCATATAAACGAACAGAAACAATAACAATTCGTTATAAGGCTATATATTATTTCGTATAGATTGAACAAGCATGTTGTACAATAAGCAGTTCCATAAACAAAATTTTAAATATTTCATTATGCAAATATTCAATACGAAATCATAATGTAGGTAGTCATTAAAATTTACCACTGACCAATTTAGATAAAGGAAAATATCCTATTTACCAAAGAACAGTGAAAATCTTTATTATTATTTTGTAATAAGACAAAAGCTTAACAATATATTCACAAATACATGGGTCTGCTCATCATGATATCTTCCCATTGAATTGTGCGGAATTCTGTCTAAATCTTTTTATTTTTATCTTCTTACAGTGCAACGTTTGTTCAAGAACGGACGATCTATTGGGCCAGAGTTCCACTGTCCACGTTGACCGAGAAACGTAAGATACAGTATCTTATTCAGCAACTTTGTATTTGAGCCACAACATTTGTTTGTTTGGTATTCGTTCGTGATTTGCTTCTGTTTATGAATGATATAAATAAAATATTTGGTTGAAAGAAAAAAATATATATTATTCAGCAAAGAAAGTATATTTAATAAATATTAGGATATCCCCGCCACTGTAGGGAGGCCTTAGAAGATTCTAGCGGCGTATGCATTAAGTTTGCCTTAAATTGATTAAATCCTATGAAGGAGCTGGGAAGTTGAAAGGGTTGTAAGGTGAGGCAGAAATTGCTTATATTTAAGAAAATTGTAGCCATCTCAAATAGATTCATTCGGTTCAAATGAATAGTTAATTATGTTAATAGGTTTGAGGTCTTTAAACGAATCCATTTTAAAGAACATCTTACATAAATTATTGTTAGAATGAATTTTTCTTCCAATGCTTATAATAGTATGATCGAGGGGAAGGGCAAAAGGGCAAAAGGCTGTGTTACCGTCAATTTCTGCCAAGCAGGCGTTTGTCCGTTTCTTAATAGACATCGGTAGACATGTGAAAACCTTGGAAGTAACGAACAAAATTGTTCAATAGCACCTGCAAAGTACAAATCGTCCGTGTTTTCACGAAGGGAAGGGAGTAATAAGGTATTGTTACACGAAATGAGTTACAAATCCATTGAAACGTGTGCTTCTATATAAAATACACGTTGTTCGATATGATACCCATTGAATTGGTGCTTTGTCGGGATTTTTTGTCTTCATACAACAATACCCTTTGGCTTCCGTCACTTCGTGAACACACGGACGAAATATACTGGAATGGAATGTATTTATGCTATTTAAATCATTTAAAATAATGCTTGCCTTATCCCGATGTGGATAAGCTTCTTTCTTTCCAATGTGTTTCCTTTCCCTCTGATGAAGAGCCCCACTCAGGTGGATGGGGGAGGGGTGGGGCGGGATCAGCCCCTAGTCCTTAGGAAGGGGGTTGTTTTGGTGGGGCGGGGGAAAGAGGGGCCATTGGGATGGGTCATAAGTTGAAACTTAAAAACGGTTCTGTTTGGTGTTATATATACATATAATTTCCATTCTGTTTATTTAGTTCTCGATAAATTCATTATTAAAATAAAAGGTAACATTTTGATATTGTGTATCATTTACTATTTCTATGTTATGTTAGAAAATATTATGACGTGCGTGTTCAAATGTGACTGGGGCTTTATCACTAGACCACCGTGAAGCTCAGTGGCATGTTGGGATAAGGCAAAAATAACTTTAATTGTTACCTACCCAACACAAACATTATTTTCTCTCTTTTTTCCCGGCAGCCGTGAATCCGTGTCTATCATCCCCATGCCAAAATGGTGGACAGTGTTTTGGCAATGCTGATCATACAGGATACGCATGTCTCTGCCCATTTGGTTTCTCTGGAACGAATTGCCAAATAGACGATTCAGCAGTCACTACACAAGGTAAGAATGTCTTGAGGATAAGAATGTCATTTGCTNCAAGTTTGCCTTAAATTGTTTAAACCCTACGAAAGAGCTGAGCATAAGACACTGCTTCTTGTGTTAAATAATTGTGAAAAATAATTGTTAAGCGCTCAAAGATTTTTTATGATATTAAGCGCTATATTAAGCATATATGTTATTATTATTATCATCATCATCATTAAGATTTAAGCATCTTGCTATGTGAGACGATTGTAGCCAGCTTAAATAGATTCATCCAGTTGAAATGAATTGATAATTATGTTACTATAAGTTTGAGGTTTTTAAACGAATCCCTTTTAAAGAACATCTTACAGAAATTATTGTTAGAATGAATTTGTTCTTCCAATGCTTATAGTAGTATGATGGAAGGGGGGGGGGGCAAAGTGCCATTTCACCGTCAATTTCTTCCAATCAGGCGTTTGTACGTTTCGTAAAATACATCAGTAGACAATTGAAAACCTTGGAAGTAACGAACAAAATTGTTCAATAGCACCTGTAATGTTCAGTACAAATATACTGGAATGAAATGCATTTATGCTATTTCTATCATTTAAAATAATGCTTGCCTTATCCCGATGTGGATAAGATGCTTTCCTTCCAATGTTTTTTCTTTCCCTATGCCTTCCAATGTGTTTCCTTTCCCTTTGATGAAGGGCCCCACTCAGGTGGATGGGGGAGGGATGGGGCGGGATTAACCCCTCGTCCTCAGGAAGGGGGTTGTTTTGGTGGGGCGGGGGAAAGAGGGGCCATTGGGATGGATCATAAGTTGAAACTTAAAAACGATTCTGTTTGGTGTTATATATACATATAATTTCCATCCTGTTTATTTAGTTCTCGATAAATTCATTATTCAAATAAAAGGTAACATTTTGATATTGTGTATCATTTACTATTTCTATGTTATGTTAGACAATATTATGACGTGCGTGTTCAAATGTGACTGGGGCTTTATCACTAGACCACCGAGAAGCTCAGTGACATGTTGGGATAAGGCAAAAATAATTTAAATTGTTACCTATATACCCAACACAAAAATAATTTTTTCTCATTTTTCCGGCAGCTGTGAACCCTTGTCTATCATCCCCATGCCAAAATGGTGGACAGTGTTTTGGTAATGCTGATCATTCAGGATACGCATGTCTCTGCCCATTTGGTTTCTCTGGAACGAATTGCCAAATAGACGATTCAGCAGTCACTACACAAGGTAAGAATGTCTTGAGGATAAGAATGTCATTTGCTAGTAAATTGATCAAAATTTCTCTGACAAAGATCAATAATAATTATTTCTAAAAAGCTTCATCTTGAGCGTTTGAGAGAATGTTTTTTTTTTGTAGATCCATTATTAGATTTATTGAATTTTGTATTACATCTACAGATTTTTTAAGCCTTTTTTGACGATAATTTATGGTCAACAATATGTAAGAAGAAATGTAGTACAGAAGGGATGTTTTAGTCCCTACAATTAGTCATGCAATTAATCATGCCCATACAAAATTCTGCCACCGACGGAGCAATTAATACATCTTCTCCAGAACTGGTATTCTCTGTGAACATGCTAAATCCTACACCTTCTATGATAATTAATATTGTATTAGATATGAGATCTTACTCACCTGAACATCGTTTTTCTGTTCTGATTTTAGCACCAGCTCCATGCTCGCCAGACCCTTGTCAAAATGGCGGCCAATGTTTCACGAGTGTTGATCAGACGAGTTACACGTGTTTGTGTCCTGGTGGTTTCGCTGGAACAAACTGTGAACGTGCGGCACTAGTGGCAACAACTGCTTCTCCAACCGGTAATGAGAGAAATCGCCTTTAAGAAATGTTTTCGAAAGTAATTGATTGTAAACCATGCATTGGTATTTAATGCATTGGTAATTAATCATCATTAATATTAAATATATTTGGAAATTAATCATCAAATATAGTATAGAAAAATAAACAATGTAATTTAGCCTGTATCCTACCATTTGTTTTCTGTTCAAAACCTAATTTTCTGACCCAAGATTTCAACCCTTTGATCTATATTGACATTTTGTTTAAGCTGAAGATGGAATAAACGTACAAATGTTGGTATAAATCTTTCTATTTTCTACAGTGTTGTAAAACGTACATGTATGTCAAAAGATTTGTCATATCTACTTTTCTCTATATCTCCAATTTCCGATTAACCATGCATGTTTGATTTTGGTGATCATATATCTATTGAACATAACACACTTAAAATCAACTGGTTAAAATGACTAGACGGGTAGCCAGCTAGGAGCCAACTGGTGAACTAGTCATTACTGTACTGACTTCCAGTCAGAAATGAGTGAAATTCAGTCAAACTCAAGAAAATTTAGTGAAATTTGACTATCATGATAGTTGGATACTAGCTAACTACTTAAGACATTTTAACAAGTCTATTTTAAGAGTGTAAAGTGGGTAGGTCCTTTTCAGGACCATTCACATTTCCAAGAAAGATATAACTCGCTGTACCGTGAAGCATTCTTCTCATCAAGAGTGTAGAAAGCTTTATGAAACGGCGGAGGATTCATGTCAAAATCATTTGATGTCAAAATCATCCTTATTATCATCCTTAATTATCCACAGCTCCATGCTCGCCCGACCCTTGTCAAAATGGAGGACAATGTTTCACGAGTGTCGATGGGATGAGCTACACGTGTTTGTGTCCTGGTGGTTTCGCTGGAACAACCTGTGAACTAGTAGCTCTTGTGGCGACAACCGCTACTCCAACCGGTAATTAGAGATTTCCAAATGTCTTCCTTTCATATAACTTTTTGAAATTGTTAAGTTCCAAATTAAGCAATATAATTTACATTATATTTATGTTCAAACTTGGTATTATTGTCGCGGGTTCCAATTCAATAATGACTTTGACACTATTTATATGGATAGAGCGCAAATAAGAATGTTGTTACTGTTCTTACATTTCTATATATATATTTTTTTAATATTTAAAGCAACAATCATTTTGAAATCATGCAAAGTTTGAGAAATGAATAATTACTATAGTTTCTAAAAGCCATATGAAGGTTGCAGCAAATTTGTCTTACCTGTATTTGAGTTCAAGTGTTAAACTAAATAATAGTTTTCAGATACACCATAAAGACTTGTCGATTTCGAATCTATGTATCCCCGTGGAATATTTGGAAGCGTACTTTCTGGGGATGAGGGCAATTACAATGAAAGGATAACGTCTATATATGTACTCATTTATCTGCAGCTCCCTGCTCCTCAGACCCTTGTCAGAATGGCGGCCAATGTTTCATGAGTGGTGATGACACCAGCTACACGTGTTTGTGTCCTGGTGGTTTCGCTGGAACAAACTGTGAACTTGTAGCTCTTGTGGCGACAACTGCTGCTCCAACCGGTAATTAGAAATGTCTAAACATGCTAAATGTCTTTCTTTCATATAACTTTTTGAAATTATTAAGTTCCAAATTAAGCAATATAATTTACATTATATTTATGTTTAAACTTGGATATTATTGTCGCGGGTTTCATTTCAATAATGTCTTTGACACTATTTTTATGGATAGAGCGCAAATAAGAATGTTGTTACTGTTCTTACATTTCTATATTTTTTAATATTTAAAGCAAAAATCATTTTGAAATCATGCAAAGTTTGAGAAATGAACAATTACTTATAGTTTCTAAAAGCTTTATAAAGGTTGCAGCAAATTTTGTCTTCTTTGAGTTCAAGTGTTAAACTGAATAATAGTTTTCAGATACACCATAAAGACTTGTCGATGCGTACCTAGATTTCGAATCCATGTATCCCCGTGGAATATTTGGAAGCGTACTTTCTGGGGATGAGGGCAACTACAATGAAAGGATAACGTCTATATATGTACTCATTTATCTGCAGCTCCCTGCTCCTCAGACCCTTGTCAGAATGGCGGCCAATGTTTCATGAGTGGTGATGACACCAGCTACACTTGTTTGTGTCCAAGTGGCTTTACTGGAACAAACTGTGAACTTGCGGCTCTTGTGGCGACAACTGCTCCTCCTATTGGTAAGACATTGTGACAGAAGACTAGTCCGTAACTGTCTTTGTTCCGTTGCAACATTCCTGAGAGGCAATGGACTCAAGTGAAACATTTCTGGGTGGTGTTGAGGGTGGCGGTGTAAACAGGCTCTTGTCAGATCCTCTCAAGGTCGGAACTTCACCAGGTACTGTACGGACCTGTGTAGGGTTGATTTAAGCAACTGTTCGGTGTTACAGGGAAACTTAACTTATAATTGTTGGGCTACTCGGAAATAACACTTTTTAAAATAAGATAGAGTTACCTTTTGTTATAAACTTACAACGCTGTTCTGGGATATACGTTTCATTTCAATCAGCTAATCTTAGTTGCGAGATGATAAAACTGAATTATTTATATTAAAAAATTGAAGAAATTTAACCTTAAACGATTATTACATCATCTCTTCATTTATCCACAGCTCCATGCTCCTCTGACCCTTGTCAAAATGGCGGACAATGTTTCACTAGTGTCGATGAGATGAGCTACACGTGTTTATGTCCGGGTGGTTTTACTGGAACCAACTGTGAACTTGCGGCACTTGTTGCAACAACTGCTCCTCCTACGGGTAAGAAAAATTAATACTACCAATCAATCAATAAATCAATAAAATATCAGTCGTCATCTATAACTTTTATTACAAAAGCAAGAAAGACATAAACAACAACATAACGCTCGTGACATCTAAATGAAAAGGAAAAAATGTATATAAATCTTAGGTCCAGTGTACACAATAATAATAATCTTGCTTGAAAAAGATAATGGAATTAACTTATCTATTCACGCAATCATTTTGTTCCAAACAATTATAATATTTTTTTTCAATCACTAATATGAACAAGACATTTCAATGATTCAATTGAAATGAAATTGGTATCTAATGAATCATTTCATCAAAATATAATGGAACAGGAGTTCTCCAGAAACAAAATTCTACTCTCTGAAAGATATCAACTTGTCATCACATTTAATGCTTTTATGATCATTTTTGTCGTCCTAAAATTTAGTGAATCCATGCATATCGGACCCATGTATGAATGGGGCAACGTGCTTTGCTCAGGATGATAACTCGATGTATCAGTGCTTGTGTCGAGATGGGTTCGTTGGGACAAACTGCGAAGCTCTTGCCGTTATACTGACAACCCAATCGCCGAGTAAGTAACGAATAATTCTTACAGAGCAAATATTAACCATATAAGCGACTACATACCCGATTTTTATCATCATCATACTCATCATTATCCTCATCATTATCGTCATAATCATAAAATGTATTATTGTTCATGTTCATATGGGACGGAGATACGTCGAAATTGCATCTTGAATTTAGTGCATAATTGAATAATACACTCACTTAGCCAAAAGTGACCCTAGAGACAATTTCTGATAAAGACTTTGCAACTTACTTTGTAGCATAAATTTTAGTTAACTCTTCAGCAACTCGCTTCGTGTATGTAGCATTACGCTTCAAATGGGAAAACCTTCAAGAACAACATTGATAAATAGATATAATAATGATAATAATAATGATGATGATGATGATAATGATGATGATGATAATGATGATGATGATAATAATACGTGATTTTTAATCCGGGGCGTGATCTACTCTTGATGAGGATTACATCCTCCATATCTTTAATCTTTCGGGTAATTGAATTTCCAAATTATCACCAAACATTAAAAATAAAATATGTTCTCTCAAATATTGTTCTCTCAATGAAAAAAAATCTCAAACTTGTTGACGTGTTATCGAGCACTTCAGCTAATACAAAACAAACCGCTTTAGATAAATCAAAGAGCAAATCACGATATTACAAAGAAAATGTTTAATCCCTTATAAGTATTTTAATCTCCTTCTTCATGATAATAAAATCAAATTTAACACATTTTCACTCTCCAACAGTCAACCCATGTACATCGGACCCGTGTCAGAATGGAGGACAGTGTTTCTCTAACTCTGATAACACTGCTTATACGTGCTTCTGCACTAATGGCTTCGTAGGGTTGAACTGCCAGGTGGAATCAGTAACTGCTGCACCAACGACCCCTGAACCAGGTAATTAATTCAATATCTTGGCTATAAGGGTAATAAAGCAAGTTTCCGTTGTGTAAGACCTTTAGAAAATCTGTAAAATCGCCATCTATTAATCCGAAAATCTTCATCACCACTAGTATAATGTTGTTTGTAATGCGTATAATATGTATAATGTATTGAATTAGGATTTATGAAATTTAATGCATTGAAGTTCTTGTCTACTCGTCGGAATTGTTGTGCTCTTTGTCTGATGAAGGCGAGAAGTATTACTCGAAACGTCGTATACCTTGAAGATTGCGCATCGCGAGACAAATGATTATGCTATTTTATAATATCTCAGTCACCGCGATATATCCTTTCTATTTAACAGACTTGCTTTTTAGTTGCGAAGTTTAAAAGTGACAAAATAAATCGAACTTTTTCAGGTCAAAAGTAGAGTCGCAACGACATTCAATTAAGATAAATCATTTTCAAATGAGTGCGTAAGCCTTTTGGAAAAATTGATCTCAAAGAGTATATACTTTGGAAGTTGCTATTTGAGTCGGTCTCATGACTTTACTACGCTTAGCTAACCATTTCCGCTTTTTGTAAAAAAAAAAAATTGCCATACCAAACATTATATTGAGTTCGAGGTCTCACGGTACAACGAGTTATCTTTGTTGCAAGTTTGAGTATTCCTGAAAAGGACCTACCCATTCTCGACGTTTCAATGAGAATGTTCAGGAGAAGGTAAAGGACCACTCACATTTTTTAGGAAATATAACTCGTTGTACCGTGGAGCCTTCTGCTCATTATTCATTCAAGCAATAATCTATTTTATTCCTACGTAAATTGAAACCAGCTTATATAGTTACAAATAATGATGACGTACAGTGATTATAGCGCTAATTACCTCTGATAAAGGTCTCTAAGCGCTCTACAATTGATGTAGCGTTATTACCCTTGCTTTAGCAATATCAGCTTGTGAGACGCTTATGCATCCTATCAGGTACTTATTCACCTCACCTCACCTGGGTTGGGTGCAGCACAATTTAGATAAATTTCTTGCTGAAGGAAATTTTCGCCATGGGTGGGACTCGAACCGCGGACCTCTACATGAAAGGCGAGAGCCAGAACCACTACATCACAACGATTTCAAATGTTTTGCACATATCGAAGAGGCAATGAAGTCATGAAATAACTCTTTCATATATCTTTCTTTATGCAGTTTCCAACCCATGTATAAGCGAGCCCTGTCAGAATGGAGCTGCATGTTTCTCTTCCCATGACAGTTCTTCCTTCACATGTCTGTGTGTCGCTGGCTTCGAAGGAGACTTGTGTGAAACAGCAACGCAAACAGGTATGCCAATAGTAGTGAAGTTTGATAATCTTTTTAAAACGAAAATTTTTGAATGATGTTATGATAAAAATATGTACTAACCCCAAAATGAAGAGCAGAAACCAAAGTGCATGCTTCAAGAGGTTAAAATTAATAGGAAGCATTAAATTTACGGATAAACGGATATACACAGGCCTGGATATGCAGATACAAAGATAGAGGAATAGATAGATAGATACATATATAGAAAATTGTATGTCATGAATTATTATGGGGTTGGTAGATAGTAGAAAGAGAGTTACGGGATGAGAAGATATTGATCACGATGATGATAAGACGATAATATTCTACAATATCATTAAGATTATTTCTCACAACTTTGGCTTGCCAAAAGGCTCCAGCCAGATTGATTTTTTACTTTCAGAAATGAATTAGATGGTAGATAGATAAATAAATAGATATACAGTAAATTCAGGTCCATTTATTGTATTATTATTATTATTATTATTATCAATTATTCTGTTTCTATTTGTTTACAGCTTCGCCTTGCGATGTATCGCCGTGTCAGAATGACGGACAGTGTTTCATAGCAGCTGATGGAAATGGCTACTTCTGCGCATGCCCAATGGCTTTTACTGGAGATGATTGTGAAACAGGTAGCGATTTCGATTTTCAGAAAATATCTACTTTCCTTTTATATGTAGGTCCCATCAAACAGTGAAACGAACTGATTAAGTTTTTCCTCTTCAGAAAAAACAAATGTACATAGATAGAAAAATCGGATAACAATTTTTAGGACACCGTTTACATTACAATATATGTATGTTCATTTAATAAAAACCTGGTAATTATGTAGACCTTCTAAATATAACACACATTCTATATATTTATCTACACTTGTTTTAACCGCAAAATCATATACAAACTTGGTTTAGGAGAGGGAATAACACAAACACATCATGATAATCCTTCATGCCAAGAATTCATCACTTAATTCCTTTAAAACTATGCTTAAACATTTTTATGAAGTAGAGAAACTAATTTATTAGATTTATTATATTATTATTAGATAAATGGAGACATGTTCAAATTAGGTTATTTTGTATTTAAGCCATAATTTATGTTTGTTTGTTTTTTGTCTTTGTTTGTGATTTGCTTCTGTTTATGAATGATTTCAATAAAATCTTTCGTTGCAAAAAAGATAATCCTTCAAGTATCCTCTGAAAATCATACAGACGCGAATTATAAAAGGTCTCTTGTCATCGAATGACGTTTGGACACTTGCGTTTGGATGAGACATTCTAACCTTTTTCTACTCTTTCATGTTAATTTTTTATAACTTTTCATTCATTTTTACATTCAATGCTTCGGTTTTGTTTTGACAGCTCTTGATCCATGCGGCAGCTCGCCGTGTGAAAATGGTGGCTCGTGTTTCGGCTCACAAGATGGTGTCTCCTACTTCTGCGTCTGTCCTGATGGCTTTTCCGGGACCAACTGCCAAACGTCCATACCAACAGGTAGGTTATCATTTACAGAATTTAACTCCTCACCTGATGCCTAAATGCTAAAATCACGAAATACCTTATATACCAACAAGCTAGAACATTTATTAGTTTGCAAATTAGAGTGTGTATAGTGAAACATCTGAATTGTTCGGAGGCGAAATTCACCCAATTAAGGAGTAAATACTAAATAAAACATCCAAATTAATATTCTAATCTAGAAGGTTGGCAGCTTAGCGTTTCGATTTTTATCATAACCATTCTGTATAGAAATATCTTCCGAGTTTTATCGGTTCTATCGGTTCTTGTGCAAGTTTTGGTGCTCTTTTTTTTTTTGGGGGGGGGGGCGTCAATCAATCTCCCTCTCAGTCTTTTGAGGCATCAAAATAACCTAATTGCAAAAAATAAACCAGTGTAGATATTGATTTGAAGAAGAAAAGCGCAGTGGATCAAGTCATTCTATTTATTATGTTTTCCAGACACATGTACCAACGATTTCGCCGAACGGCAAAAATGAATACTCATTACATATTTGATACACTTAAATTGCTTGTAAGCTTTAACACCTCATATAATTATTTTTATGTCCATATAGTGACTGTTTGCGACTCAACGCCATGTCAGAACGGAGCAGAGTGCTTCATCTCTCATGATGGAAACAGTTACATCTGCTCTTGTACCTCTGGATTCATGGGTACCAATTGCGAGACGGGTGAGTAGAAGGATCTCTGTCTCTCTTTATTTTTATTTTTTTGAGGTGGGGTAGGGGGGGGGGGGCTTCGCACTTATTAGATTAAGTTGTGACCATTCTTTTAATAAGTCATGAAGTAGAACAGTGCAGGTGTTAATTGTAAATTTATTTACTTAATTTCTAACGACCGTAGTTTGGAAACTATACCACATGGACAATTTTTCTCAAAATTACATTTATTAATTCATTAATTTATTAATATATGAGTTTTATTTTAGTAGCGGAGCTCCATAGGTAGTCTAATTACTTTCCATGGAGTTTCCACTAGTTTCCATGGAGGCCCGACAAAATGTGAATTTAAATTTTGGAAAGAAAATAATAAAGAAATAGAGAAAATGCTAAAATGCTATATTATGCAATGAGGGAATGAGAGCGATGTTTATGTGTGCGTTTGTGAGAAAAAAAACCCGAGTTTTTTTTAATGACGGTATATCAGAGAGTATCATTTATGCTCCGGAACCCCCTCCCACCCAAAACCAGACTAGCTGTGCATGCTTTAGTGTCTTACATATTTTTATGCTCAAACCAAAACTATTCCTTAACACATTGACGATTAAAATGAAATTATATAATGATGAAACCTAAATGTTACGTCCGAGTAATTTTTGTTATTTTCATTTTATTTCAGCTGAGAGCCCATGTGCTGACAACCCCTGCATGAATGGAGGGACTTGTTTCCGGAACTCTGTTAGCAATGACCTGTATTTCTGCGTATGTCCAACAGGATTTGCTGGGGATAATTGTGAAGCAGGTGAACATCTGTTTTTTTTTAATCTATTTTTTATTTTATTTTGTTTATTGATTGATTGATTTATTTATCTTTATCTTTTTTTAATTCTTATGTATTCATTTTTTGTGGGGGGGGGGGGAGGGGGCTTCATCATTATTGTATATCATTATTGTATATATTATATATTTATTATTTGATAGAAAATCTATCGAAATTAAAGGCTTACATATTGTGATATTTCGTGCCATTTAAAGCTTACAATTGTAGTTGCTGCGTTTATTGTAATACTAGTACTTCCATGCTATCAATAATATTCATTTTACAAAATGCACATTTTTGCCAACGTTTTTGCAAGCGCTTTGAATCCTTAATCTTTTAAAATAGTATCCCTTTCTTAAGCTACTCATGAGCTCATTATTATGGACAGATCCAAGCATTTTCAATATGGGAGGAAAACATTTCTATTGGGTGCAAACGTTGTCAAAAACATCACCCTAAAGCTTGCCTCCTCCCGCGGTTACCCTCAAGGACCTGGCAAGCTCCTTTTTAAAATAGAATTTAGCCCCTCAGGCTATGTCGGGGTGGGGGGGGGGGGGGGGGGGGGGGGGGG
>BQKZ01005244.1:26524-39902 GCA_036244855.1 Temnopleurus reevesii | reverse complement strand
ATCATCATCACTATCATCATCATCGCTATTCTCATCATTAACATCACCACCACTATCATCATCATCACCACCATCATCATCATCATCATCATCATCATCACCACCACCACCATCATCCCCCTCCTCGAGGCCTCCTCCTTAAACCAACCTGTTCTTCTTTCTTGTTGGATCTCTTTGCCCTTCTAGCAGCAAGTTTATCCAGCAAGACATCTTGCTGACGATCTCTCTGCACATCCAGCTTCCCCTGTAGATCCGCCAACTCCTGCTTGTGAGCTGCAATGAGACGTTTGTACTCCTCATCGGACATCGTCCCCCTCTTGGACTTCATCTCAGCCTCAAACTGGGCCTGTCGTTGCTTCAGCTCCGCCTCCATCCTCTGAAGCTCGGCTGCAGTCATTGCCTGGAGAAAAAAAAAATAATATTAATATGCATTTTCAGATTATGTAGTGCTGTAACCAACCTTGAAAATGCTTATGCGCCTAATAGCTGCACTGCTAAAGCCAGGGTTACAATGCTGCAATTGTAGAGTGCTAAGGGAATTCTCATAAAAAGTTGATAAGCACTATATAAAAGCAGTTCATTATTATCATTATTATTACCCGGTCAGTGGATTCATAGCTAGTCACCTCAGGCCTCTACACAATTTATTTTAATCACTTGCCCAACAGGAAAGTGACTTGAAAGTTAACTTGCCCAAGAAGAACTGTTGCTTGCCCGAATTCAGGATAGATAGGTGAACATTTACTTTGTATTGCACTTGGAAGTAAACTTTCTGATTTCTATGTTATTAAGGGAAATAATCTTGACTGCCATAATAAAATTATATCACACTGAATATCCATTATAATTGGTGCCTGCAAAAGTGTCTCTTAAAGTTACACTAGTGAAGTCAAAACTACTCAAATATAAATGTCTGACCTTCCCACACTATCTAAAAAAAGGCATTGGAGGATAACCAAACAATTATTTTGTTTTGCCTTAGAACAAACATAATTCCATACAAACCTTTTCAGTGTTCACACCATCCCTTTTCCTCCTCCTGGCATCCAGTTTATCCTGTAGATTCTGTTCCTGCCGCATTGGCAACTGTTTATAGTGCCCACCTGTCTGAAGTCACCACCTGACTACAGTGGCCAACTGTTTCTAGTCACCACCTTTCTACAGTGGCCACCTATATTGTTTCTCTCAACGTGAAAATGTGTGAACCTGTCTATAAGGGTCAGCTGTATACAGTGGCCACTTTTTCTGTTTCCCTTTGGTGGCCATTATAGTCAGATCTGACTGTACTTGGAATTCCTTTCCACAAGCCATCAAGGACAGCAGTTCAGTTGAAATATTCAAATGGAAGTTTACCTCCTCTTATTATTTTTCTTGCACTTCTCTCTTCTCTGCTATGTCTTGTGTATAATGTACCCCACTTCTTCACATTGTTATATATCAATTAAAAAAAATATACATCAATCAACTATGCAATGATACTGAAGTTTGGAAGAATTCCTATTCAGCCAAGAGTCATGAAAGACTATTTACAACTGGTATCTATGGATGTTTGAGAATATGCCTTCAAAATAAGGCTTCACTTAAAAAATTGCTGCAAACCTTTTCAGTGTTTACACCATCCCTTTTCCTCCTCCTGGCATCCAGTTTATCCTGTAGATTCTGGTCTTGGCGCATCCGTTGGACGTTTGCTCTCCGTGACAGCTCTGCGATCTCCTCTTCGTGTTTGGCGAGGAGGCGTTTGTACTCATCAGCTGACAGCTGAGCCTTTTTACTCTCAACCTCCCTCTGGAAGGCAGCCTTTTTGGCTTCAATGTCGGCTTGGAGCTTCTCGGCGGAAGCGGCTTCTTCGGTGATGTTCGAGTCTTCTTGTGCCTTTGCCTATAAAGGATGACGCACAGTTGCAACATGAAAGAGCAAGATTTGCATATTGAAATGAGCAGATAGTTTCAAAAAGAAGGGGTAGCACATAACTTTTCCTCATGCATAAATGCCAGTTGGATTTGTTTAGAGGGCCTGAAAATCACCTATAATGCTGTATTTTGTACACATAATTGCTAGAACTATGTCCTGAAGATAAACTGCCAGGGCCTCAATTCAAGCTTGCATCCTTGCCCATCGAAACATCTTGCAAAACTACAAACTGTTTTGGGGATATTAGTTGTTTTGGCTTGTCAAGCCTTTTACTGCCTTTTGCAGCCTCTGCTTGGGAAGTGAATACCCCTTATTTGTTTACAGGAGACTTTCATTGGTACGGCATGATCAAATACAATCAAGTTCCAAGCTTCTACAAACTTTTTGATTTTGCTGGCTAGCTTAAACCTACTTTGAATAGAGACATTGGGTGACTTCAAGTACGGTGTTGAACGCTGGTGTTGGTGTTGCAGCAACACCAACACCAGCCTCAACACCATACTTGAAGTCTGTCGGTGTTGGGGTTAACCTCGCAAGACTCTGACATATTTTCGGTCGTTCGTGCTGATTGCTGGTGTTGAATGTCGTCTGCTGAACCAAGGATTATGGTCGGTGTTGACGATTTACGTGCGATTTCCCCATTCTTCAACACTAACCCCTAGGGGTTGGGAAAATCACGACTTTTAAGTTCGGTGTTATGGTTGGTGTTGAAATCATGCATTTGTTTGTAACAGTAGAAGTTTCGCTACGACAACTCGTGACATGTTGGTGGTTAATTCAACTTCACAGTAAAACTTGCAGATAAAAACTAAAACCATATACTCTATGTTGGAAAGCAATATTTTTCCTTCTGGATTTTACAAAAGATTACACAATTTGTATGATTTAAAATAGATTACTTTGAGAATTTCGGACCAAAAATTATTTTATCGTTGGGTTTTTCGTTAGGCTTTGTGCGAGTGCGTATGACGTCACTCGACGTTGTGGCTGGTGTTGGGCGATCGATACAGCGATCAGAGCGCTTCTGTAAACTGACCAACAGTGTTGGAGCTCGGGTTATGGGCCGTTTTGCTCTCTCAACATCATCACCAACACCAAACACCGTACTTGGTTACGCATTGTCCCCCATCTATGGACCACGACTTAACCGACAGAGAGAGGGAGTAAAACATCAAAGAAATTTATTACGCTTGAGAAAGTCCTCAGAAGAAGACAAAAGCTAGCCAACAACATCAAAAGTTTGGTAGAAGATTGGAAATTAATTTTATCCTCATTTGTTTGTTTGTAGAGCCCCAATATTTTAAAAATTCTGGATCTGCCCCTGGATTAAACTCTCACCTCTGCCTTAAGCTTCATCTGCTGTTCTTTCTCCGCCTTCCTTGCTTTCCTCCTCCTCTTCCTTGCCGCCAGCTTCTCGTTCAGCGCCTCGCTCCTCTTCTCCTGCTCCTTNCTGGAGCTTCTCGGCGGAAGCGGCTTCTTCGGTGATGTTAGAGTCCTCTTGTGCCTTTGCCTATAAAGAAAGACAAACAAACAGTTGCCGCATGAAAGAGCCAGATTTACATATGTATAATATTAAGTCAATATTTTAGCGTCCAATAAGATTCGCGATTTCGTACCAGTTTGACACATTGACGTGTTGTTATTTTCACGTTTTCGACAGTGTCTGTCCACAAATGAACGTGCATCATATACAGTGGAAATTTTTACGAGACCAAAAACGCGCAATTAGCGAAAATAAAACCACCACGAAAATTTCAGCTTCTACAGTATTCAAAGGAGAAGATTCAACAATTCCATAAAAAAAAAATTCAGAGGCACTTTTGTTAAAGTGCCTCTAATTTTCCTCGGAGACAGAGTATAGTGTGGATAATTTCCTTGAAATCTGTGAAGTATATTAGTTTTAAAGTCTCGTCTTTCAAAATATGCTACATGTTAATATAATTGTTAAAATGTTATGCACTGTTTAATGACCAAAACTGTCGGTTGTAATTTTGTTAATGAAATCCTTCATACATTGGAGCCATCCATGATTTCAATATATAGGTTTCTTCCTTTCTACATGCTAGCAGTTACATTGTACCACATTTTAAGAGTTTAACCTGTCTTTTAGCGAGCAAAATCAGAAGATTGTTGGAAACTTTGAACTCCATTTTACTTGCTTCTTTGTCGAGCCAACGACAGACATTTCAACCCTATTAATTAACGAATCCTGGATCTGCCCCTGGATTAAACTCTCACCTCTGCCATAAGCTTCATCTGTTGGTCTTTCTCCGCCTTCTTTGCTTTCCTTCTCCTCTTCCATTCTCTCTTTAGAACGTTCCAATCAAATGTTATGTTATCATAATGAATCTTCTTCATCAAAATGTGTGTTGAAAAGCTAAAAGTTGCCAATTTGCATCGAAAATCGTGGTTTTCAAATGATCTCTGTATTGCCAATTTAAGATCCCAGATCTGTCTCTGGCTACAACTCTCACCTCTGCCTTAAGCTTCATCTGTTGGTCTTTCTCCGCCTTGCGTGCTTTTCTCCTCCTTTTCCTCGCAGCCAGCTTCTCGTTCAGCGCCTCGCTCCTCTTCTCCTGCTCCTTTTTTAGCTCCGCCTCCAGCTGGGCCATCTTCTTGTTGTGGGCCTCCAGGATCTGGTCCGACTCGGCTCCCATGGACCGGTCCTTCTGCTGTTCCAGGGCTAGTTCCATCTGGGCCTTCTGTTGGGCTATCTGTTCCTGGAGTTCTTGGTATCGAGCTGTGCTCTGGAGATCCAGCTATAATCAAGAAAGAAAGCAATTTTGCTATAATAACATGGTATTACTCGGTACACTGTATCTACTTTATAAAGTTTATTTCATTGGACCTGGACCTGTGCACATGGACTGGTCTTTCTGCTGTTCCGGGGCTAGTTCCATCTGGGCCTTCTGTTGGGCTAACTGTTCTTGAAGCTCTTGGTATCGAGCTTTGCTTTGGCGACCCAGCTACAAACAAGAAATTTACAAAATTGTTGATACAAAACAAGGTTATTTTAGGTATCAACACTAAATCTGTTCCATTGGATCTCGTCCGACTCTGCTCCCATGGGCTGGTCCTTCTGCTGCTCCAGGGCTAGTTCCATCTGGGCCTTCTGTTGGGCTATCTGCTCTTGGAGTTCTTGGTATCGGGCTGTACATTGGAAATCTAGCTAAAATGAAAACAGATAACAATTTGTTTTAACAAGGTAACACTAAGTATCTACTCTAAATCTATTCCATTGGACCTGGACCTACACACATGGGTTGGTCCTTCTGGTGTTCCATGGCTAGTTTCATCTGGGCCTTCTGTTGTGCTATCTGCTTCTGGAGTTCTTGGTATCGAGTTGTGCTCTGAAGATCCAGCTGAAGTCAAGAAATACAAAATCTACATTCAATATTCATCAGTATTTATAAGTAACTATTGTTCATCTGTTCCAATGACGATTCTGAAAAAAATGGAATTCAAGGGCAACAAGACAATTCTTGTTACTTTGCCTAGCAAGCACACTTACACTATTGGCGCCATCATCCTCGTCTTTGTCTGCGTGCTTAGCTTTTTGTTTCATCTTTTGAAGATCGATCTATCTTTCTTCTCTCTGAGGAGTGTCATTTAATGATCCTTTTTTTAATTTTTTTTTTTTTTACTTAATTAGTCTTATCAGCTCTAAATTACTTAAAAGCATGGAGGTTATGTTTTTAGATTCGTAGGTATGCATTAAAATGATGGTAAAATTTTTACTGCAACTCGAATAGTAGTAAAATAACTAAAGTTCCTTCTCCCCTAAAACTAATCTATACCTTTAAGTCAAGAAATTTTATATAACAAGCAGACTTACACTATTGGCACCATCTTCCTCGTCTTTGTCTGCGTGCTTAGCTTTCCTTTTCTTCTTCCGAGCAGCCACCTTGGACGCAAGAGAGAACTTCTGTCGCTCTTTCTCCTTCTCTCGGAGCAAGGTCATTAGTTCCACTTCTTGTCTGCAACGATATATATGTACATGTATGAACAATGATTTCATCAAGCATTTATTAGAAAGAAGTGCTCGTTTACATTCATAACCAGGCCAATGGCCCCTTTCCGGGCTCATGGCAGGCATAACAAGGATATACATTATTGTAAATAAAACCTTTTACTGTAGAAACTGAAATTTTTGCTGGGGTTTTATTTTCGCTAATTTCGCGACAATGAATTTGCAAAAATTTCCACTCAAAATGATGCCAATAGACTTATGAACTATAATCTTTCAGAGCATCAAAATAAAACCCGCCAATATTAAAATAGGTTTGATAATCAGTGAATTCGCTAGAATTTATTTACGCAAAAATATTGGCTTTTTAAAGTAATTCAGCAGTGCTTGCTTGTGATCCTCATTGAAAGGTAATGGCTGACATGGTCAAGAATTAGAATAAAATTTAGCCGATTCAGGTAAGTAGAATGCTCATTATTCTATACCTTTGGCCAAAACGGAAATTAAATGAATCTACTAAGATCATTGGTCCTATATATCAAGATACAAGCGATTTAACACTGAATATTTATAGTTACCGGCCAGTCATTTTAAGAGTTTACCGCAATGCACCATACACAGATAAACCTCTGATCTGTGCATTGATCTAATTTTACTCGATAGTAAATGTCTATTTCATTGTATACTTTCAGATATTCTTAATTTAAAAAATATCAAAAGAAGTTTGAAAGTTTTCATTTCCATGACTGTTAGGCATTCTTGAGTTGGCAACTTTGGCATAATCTATGATGACATCAAGGAGAACTCCACATTCACTTTGTACATATAATTTCACATTTTCATTGTTTTCAAGGAAAGTACACAAAATTGTCCATTCTGCAAACACTGTAAAGAATGAATGATCCCCCCAAAATGCCATTACTCAAACATTGAAACACATACCTGTGATTGGATATCCTGTTCCAAGAGCTTGGCATGTTTGTTCTAAAGGGCTTGCTCAAGCTGTACATTTCTACCTGTGGCAGTAGTATCTAATTTGTCATCATGACCAAGAAAATTGCTAAAATAATTCTATTTCTTATTCTAAAGAAATGAAATTCACTTCTTACCTGTGATTGGCTATCATTTGTTCATACTCCTGCTCTGACAGCTTTGCATGTTTGTTCTGAAGTGCCTCCTCTAGCTGAGCTTTTCTGCCTGTCACGTTCAAAATCTATCTTAGCACTACTCAACTTAAAATAAAATTAAGACAATAACTTGCTTTAATAATTCTATTGTTTATTCTAAAATATGAAATTCACTTCTAACCTGTGATTGGCTATCATTTGTTCATACTCCTGCTCTGACAGCTTTGCATGTTTGTTCTGAAGTGCCTCCTCGAGCTGAGCTTTTCTGCCTGTCACGGTCAAAATCTATCTTAGCACTACTCAACTTAAAATAAAATTAAGACAATAACTTGCTTTAATAATTCTATTGTTTATTCTAAAATATGATATTCACTTCTAACCTGTGATTGGCTATCATTTGTTCATACTCCTGCTCCGAAAGTTTCGCATGTTTGTTCTGAAGTGCCTCCTCGAGCTGAGCTTTTCTGCCTGTTGCGTTAGGATCTATCTTACGACTACTCTTTTTCTTCTTTGGAGTCTCTTCAACGGTTTGAATCACCTCCTCCCATTCTACATCGTCGTCTTCATAGTTTTTGTTGGACTGAGAGGGGTTGAGAGAGGTTGAGAGAAGCAAAAATGAATAGATTATAGATTATGAATGGTTGACATTACTTTCTACATGTTATTTCATATGATAAATGAACAAATTCTAAAGTTGTGAATGAGTACAAGGGTTGAAGAATATTTCAATATTCTAAAATTTCAAGATATCACAATGCTAATTAATATTCAATATCAAATTATCATGTTTTTGCAGAAATATTGTCAATAGTTCCTTCTTTACCAGGTTTCTAAATTTTGAATGCTATAACTGCAATAAATTATCATGACAAAATTCACAAGGGAAAAACATGAAGTATTTACATAGCATTAAATGCCACTACAATGAATATAAATCGTTTCTACAAAAAAAAAATATAATTGAAAGAAAAACAACCCATAGGTAAGTACCATCCTTCAAAGGTTATTCAAGAGAAAATGGTATATCACAAGCAAACCAGATGATAAATAACCGAAAATGCGATATCGCGCAGCACTAATGAGTGTACCAACTGTAATAACTTTTTGTCGCCCAACGAGTGAGATCTCGTTGGAACTAAATCTATTTACTGGTTGTGGAGCTTCATGACTTTGCCAATATTAATTTTCCTTCAGAATCATTTGGCACATAATAGTACGAATAACAATATACATGTACAATTGTAACTCTTAGTAATCTTAATGTAAGAAGGGGCATGCGTTCTACAAGCCTCGCTTTTTCGGCATGCCCCTCCA
Source organism: Temnopleurus reevesii (assembly GCA_036244855.1). Taxonomy (NCBI): domain Eukaryota; kingdom Metazoa; phylum Echinodermata; class Echinoidea; order Temnopleuroida; family Temnopleuridae; genus Temnopleurus; species Temnopleurus reevesii. The sequence goes on along the minus strand of BQKZ01005244.1, from coordinate 31,583 downwards.
TCTCTCTATCACCTGCTTTTCAAACATTGTGTATCATGATTTGTCTTTGTAAATATTTTTGTTTCTCTTGCAAATGATTATAATTTGTTGTTCAAATTGTGAAAATGATATTGAAATGGAAAATAAAAAAAAATAAAAAAATCAATGTCTAATATCTCTTTCGCAGAAGTCTCTACGCACTCTACAATGAATGCAGTATTATCAACCTGGCTTAGCCCATCATACACAAGTGCATAAGAGATTTCAAGGAACAAATATTCTTGCTTGGTGCCCGTTCACTTCACCTTGGTTCAGTGAGGCACAAAGTGGATGAATCTCTTGTTGAAGATATTAAATGACCATGTGATTGAAAGGAGAGAGTTAGAAGAACCACTACACATTTAAATTCTATTATGGATTCAGGTGCAAGTTTTATTCAATTCTGTATGCATTCATTTTCCAAAGTTCATTATCAGAAACAGATACTACTTTAACAATCAAAAAGTGATGTCGGAGCTGCCAATCTTCCAAAAATATTGACAAAATATTTCCTGGTTACAAGTAAATCCCGAGTTGCCTCGCAAGGTGGAGAAAATGTTTTTAATTCTTATGTTTTATCCAATTACACAATATTTGTTTCAGCTGTTTGGCTTTTCTAATTTTTAAGTCTAAATGAGCCTTTATAGCCCATGTATCAAAGTGAAAAAGAGGAATGATTTTGTTGTAAAGATGCAAAGAAACCATGTTTCCAAAAGACCTGGGTAGTAAGATTATCAAGAAAAAAAAAGAGGAAAATTGTAAAAATGGTTTCAAAACTCTCTCAAAATGGTTTAACAAAAATCATATTCTTTCTTTCACATTCCTAAAGAGTTTTGAAGGTCTGCTAATATTCTAGAAATGTAGCAGGTCTATACTTACAGAATAACCCAGCTGAATGACCATTGTGTCATTATTTGAATTGGAAGCCATTTTGTCACCGTCATCTGCCATTGTCTCTATGTTCTTGATGGTAAGCGTCGCAGTGTTTGCCAGATAAGATGAGAAATCGCCCCCTCCACCGCCGTCCGAAGCTTCAAAAGTCTAAAGAACGGAACATCGAGGGAGAGAAAAAGTGGGAAGTTACATACAGTATTAAAAAAAACAGTGTCATAACTGAATAAACTTGAATAGAATCACCGTCAATGCTGTGACAAAATTTGGCATAAATATCTTTGGACAATTTAGACCTTCCATGTTCTTACAACATTTTGCAGGACAATTCTTTTCTAAGCGACAGCTTTGATAGAACCCTGGCTCAATTTAAGACACCAAATGTCGGAGAGTGTTTATCTCTACCAGACATAGGCCCATAATATTAAAGTTTGGGATTAATCGCTAATATAAAGGAGCAGCTCTACTTGCTTACTGGTCACGCTATAGAACAAAATGAACATGCAACAAAGATCTTGGTTGGCCATTTACATTTACCTGAGCGATGAATCACAAAACCTTTATATTACAAAGCGCTGATTGGTGTTTGAAAATGCTTTTAAATATTATTATAAAACATCTTTAAAAACACTTACCTGGCTACACTATCAAAAGATACTTCAATAACACCGTATGGATTGATACATTATACTACAAATTTTGCAATAAGTATAATTAGATAATACCAGGTAACAAGGCAACAGAAATGCCTCTCTCCATACAACAAAACATCTTGATGTCTACATGTAGGTTTGTGCGAAGATGACCTATAAACCCAATCTTGTCATTAACAATGTTGCAATCTTCATTGACAAATAAAAGATGACTCACTATACAAAGATAGCTACTGTTCTATTTCTGTGCTTGTGCGCATATGAACTTTGGACCTATAGTGCTGTCAGGGGCATGTGACCATCTTCTGTAATCCTACCCCCCCCCCCCTCCTCACATCATCCTCAACTTTTAGAAGGCAGTCTTTATTGTGTTGAATCATATTCATAACCACCTAAAAAAGGATAATTCTTACACAACTAGGGCATCTATAAAAACATTTGTATGTGCTTGCCTGGCTGGGCAAGTGATTTACTTGGCCATAAAAGATATCTGCTTGCCCATTTCTTCTTGACATTGTATCATGGTTTAACCCATTCTGGACAGGAATTATTTTCCAACAAATTCAATCACTATTCCTTTCCTAAATTGGCACCACTAAAATTTTAAATTGTCTTTTTAAAATGTTCCAATTGAATTTTATGTGATCATATTAAAGCGTGTTCAAAAGATAGAAGTTAAAAATTTAGAAATTGACAACTTGCATGGAAAATAGTGATTTTCAAATGATATCTGCATTGCCAACTTAACGATTGATGACATTTTAGTGATTGTTTTCATTTTAAAAATTCTTCGCTTCCAGCGATAAATTATGACAGAACAAAAATGGTCAGATTGAGAATTTTTTTCTCTTTCTGCTCATGTATCTGGTATATTTTTTGGGCAATACATCAAAAGTTATTTGAAAACGTATTCTATCATCCTGAAAAGGTTAAAGGTATAGATTCGTAATAACCGGGATGCAGAAAGTGAGTTAAACGAGCTGATGTATTCACAAGTTGCTTTACATGCCTAAATATATCTGTGTAGGATATGAGGGGTACATTTTTGCTCGTATTCTGTGTATTTTACGTCGAACACGTCGATCAGCCATTATTCATACGGTGTGCTAAGTGCTTTAGCGNCAAAATGCTTTTAAATATTATTATAAAACATCTTTAAAAACACTTACCTGGCTACACTATCAAAAGATACTTCAATAACACCGTATGGATTGATACATTATACTACAAATTTTGCAATAAGTATAATTAGATAATACCAGGTAACAAGGCAACAGAAATGCCTCTCTCCATACAACAAAACATCTTGATGTCTACATGTAGGTTTGTGCGAAGATGACCTATAAACCCAATCTTGTCATTAACAATGTTGCAATCTTCATTGACAAATAAAAGATGACTCACTATACAAAGATAGCTACTGTTCTATTTCTGTGCTTGTGCGCATATGAACTTTGGACCTATAGTGCTGTCAGGGGCATGTGACCATCTTCTGTAATCCTACCCCCCCCCCCACCTCCTCGCATCATCCTCAGCTTTTAGAAGGCAGTCTTTATTGTGGTGTATCATATTCATAACCATCTAAAAAGGATAATGTTTACACAACTCAGGCATCTATAAATGTGCTTGCCCGACTGGGCAAGTGATTTACTTGGCCATAAAATAATAGATGCATTTTATATAGCGCACGTATCCACTCTGCTGAGTGCTCAAGGCGCTTTACATTATTAATACCCTGGCTTTAGCCCGGCAGCCACCAGCGCACTTGGCATTTCAAGGAATAAATATTCCAGCCAGGTACCCATTCACCTCACATGGGTCGAGTGCAGCACAATGTGGATGAATTTCTTGCTGAAGGAAATTGACGCCATGGGTAGGATTCGAACCTACGACCCTCGAGTTGAAAGGCGAGAGTCACGACCACTACACCACAACGCCTCCACGATATCTGCTTGCCCATTTCTTATTGACATTGTATCATGGTTTAACCCACTCTGGAATTATTTTGCAATAAAACAATTTCAATCACTATTCCTTTTCTAAATTGGCACCACTAAAATCTTAAATTGTCTTTTTAAAATGTTCCAATTGAATTTTATGTGATCATATTAAAGCATGTTCAAAAGATAGAAGTTCAAAAGTTAGAAGTTGACAATTTGCATGGAAAATAGTGATTTTCAAATGATATCTGCATTGCCAACATAACGATTGATGACATTTTAGTGAGTGTTTTCATTTTAAAAATTCTTCGCCTCCAGCGATAAATTATGACAGAACAAAAATGGTCAGATTGAGTGTAGAATTTTTTTCTCTTTCTGCTCATGTATCTTGTATATTTTTTGGGCAATACATCAAAAGTTATTTGAAAACGTATTCTATCATCCTGAAAAGGTTAAAGGTATAGATTCGTAATGACCGGGATGCAGAAAGTGATGTTAAACGAGCTGATGTATTCACAAGTTGCTTTACATGCCTAAATATATCTGTGTAGGATATGAGGGGTACATTTTTGCTCGTATTCTGTGTATTTTACGTCGAACNTGGCAGCAAGTTTATCTTGCTGACGATCTCTCTGCACGTCCAGTTTCCCCTGTAGATCCGCCAACTCCTGCTTGTGAGCTGCGATCATCATCACTATCATCATCATCATCAACACTATCATCATCACTATCATCATCATCGCTATTCTCATCATTAACATCACCACCACTATCATCATCATCACCACCATCATCATCATCATCATCATCATCACCACCACCACCACCATCATCCCCCTCCTCGAGGCCTCCTCCTTAAACCAACCTGTTCTTCTTTCTTGTTGGATCTCTTTGCCCTTCTAGCAGCAAGTTTATCCAGCAAGACATCTTGCTGACGATCTCTCTGCACATCCAGCTTCCCCTGTAGATCCGCCAACTCCTGCTTGTGAGCTGCTATGAGACGTTTGTACTCCTCATCGGACATCGTCCCCCTCTTGGACTTCATCTCAGCCTCAAACTGGGCCTGTCGTTGCTTCAGCTCCGCCTCCATCCTCTGAAGCTCGGCTGCAGTCATTGCCTGGAGAAAAAAAAAATAATATTAATATGCATTTTCAGATTATGTAGTGCTGTAACCAACCTTGAAAATGCTTATGCGCCTAATAGCTGCACTGCTAAAGCCAGGGTTACAATGCTGCAATTGTAGAGTGCTAAGGGAATTCTCATAAAAAGTTGATAAGCACTATATAAAAGCAGTTCATTATTATCATTATTATTACCCGGTCAGTGGATTCATAGCTAGTCACCTCAGGCCTCTACACAATTTATTTTAATCACTTGCCCAACAGGAAAGTGACTTGAAAGTTAACTTGCCCAAGAAGAACTGTTGCTTGCCCGAATTCAGGATAGATAGGTGAACATTTACTTTGTATTGCACTTGGAAGTAAACTTTCTGATTTCTATGTTATTAAGGGAAATAATCTTGACTGCCATAATAAAATTATATCACACTGAATATCC
>BQKZ01005244.1:0-13725 GCA_036244855.1 Temnopleurus reevesii | reverse complement strand
GGGGGTCATTGGCGGCCATATTGGCGGCCATCTTGGATTTTCTATGGAAATCGCTAGTTTCCATAACTTTTGAAGTATACAACGTACATTGACAAATAAAACACTGCTATAGACTAAATACAACATGAGGAATTCAATGAAATGATTATTTTCACGATTTAAGCAAGATAAAAGCATGAAAATGCCAAAAATATGAAAAATCCAATGCATTTTGGACTGAAAGTTGCGCAGTTAGTCGTTTATAATCTTTCATAAGTAAATTTTACTTCGTCTATTTAGATCACTGTCAAGAAGATTTTATAATATCATATGAAAGTAATGAATGAACAAAGTAATACCTGAAAGAAAATTTTGAATCTAATTAAAAAATTTGAATCATGCAAGTTTGAGTGTTTTCATGAAAATACTATTTCGTTAAAACACGTGGTCTACACTGAATTTTGAAGTATGTGTCAAAATGTTTATATCTAATTATTGTTAGAATCAGGCGAAAAAAAACCATTAAAATGTGCTTGTAATCATGATAAGGATAATACTTATAATGTAAATATGAATAATATTGATAATGATAATAATAATGGTAATTATAATAAAAAATAATAACAATAATAAACAATAATGTTGATATTACGCAAGATTTTGTTGCGCTCAGTCACAAACGGGTTCAATGCGCTCTATATAATGAATGCATGATTAATTGTTGTTAAATTAGTCGTTAATTAATTAGTTGTTAAAAATGACAACGACTAATATAATTCAATTCAGTGTGGATAAAGATGATGTATTATTAATGCAACTTTTACTTCGGGCAATTTGTACATAAATCACTTTTCTGCTTCAACAAAGTTTTAAGCAAATGAATTGTCAAAATATTTGGCTTAAAAATTCCTTTCAAATTAGGTTGACAAAAGACAATATTTAAGTAGTCAAAAACAAGTGATTCACAATAGTATTATATACATAGTAAGTATATACATGTTCATCAAGAAGTTTTTAATTAACTAGTATACTATGGGGCACTTTGTGAAGAGCAATATGAATTCCAAATCATGAAACTACAGAAATATTACAGAAACAGTAAGGTGTATGCAATCTTTAGATTTTACACTTCTTTAATCTCTAATAATTCTAATAAAATTCATAATATATTCAATGTCTAATCCTCCACCTTCTCATGCTACTTCTCCTCCTTTTCATCGCCATCCTCGTCCATTTCCTTATTAGTATTCTAAAGCAAATTAATGAGAGAAGTCACTGTTGGAAGGACAGGTGAATTTGACCACACGGAATGGCTCCAGGATAATGTCTTCTGCTACCATTTGATCAGGATCTGGGGCACCAGGGTTTGAGGGAACCAACGGATCAGCTGATGGGCTTGTCTGAAAATGGCAATGCAATGGTTCACCCATCTATCATGGGGAATTATATTGTCTCTGCAAGGTGGGAAGCTTGGATAAGACTACCTTATATTTGGTCGTCAGTTGCTCGCCTTCCCCACCATCTGCCTTAGCATGATTCTGAAGACGATATTAGCAGACGTGTCCCGGGTCTGACCTTACTTTAGACAAAATAATGCATGAATATCATCTGTAAAATCTGATTTCGCAGATCACAGAAGAAAAATATAATTGGCTTTAGCGTAAGCTTTCCCTCTCAGCACAGAAGTCTGACAACTACTGTTGATGAGTCATGCCCCAAGGAGTATTACAGAGTACACTGAGCCTTACTGGTCAATATTTTTATGTAATTCATGCCGATATGGCAAGCCCTGGGATTTAACATGCTCCAATTATAATCATCAAGGAGTTTCCAAATCAGTGGGGGGGGGGGGCGCCTTCATTGTTCATGCAGACACAGTGGTCAAATGTGTTGAGAACATTCCTGATCCCCTTCAGAAGTAGCCTTCTTCGACTGCTTCAACAACAACTTGATAACGGAGTACACTGTGAATGGATGACTACTGGGTGCAACGTAGTCGATGGTTGACTTTCTTAAAGGGGAATTACACCCAGACAATAATCTATGGCCCTGGCCAGTGCAGACTGAAGTTCCAGATCTACATCATAGCTTTTACAATAGCCAAGCAAACTGAGGATATTTGCGAGATGCTTTCTGCTGTACACGTGTCATATTCTAGTGCTGAAGAGTGTATATGCGCTGGCAGTTTCCACTCTCCATTTGTCACAGCAGGGGGTGGGGGTGAGGAACTCTGTCCTGTCAGGCAGGAAGATCATCTGGCAAATATAATTCAAGATCTGCAGCTGTAGGAGGCCAGGGAATTGACTTTGACTGATTTAGCGCCAGCTGAATCATATCATGACGGATCGAAGGCACACTTATCCTCCGATCTCAACCCCAAGTACGAGAGTGAGTACATTAAGGCCTACCTTGACAAACACGATATTCATGATTTAACCAAATTTGATGCTAATGCCAATCCAGATGACCAAAACTTAATTAATGTGTGGTCACACCGGCCGAGCGGAGCTTTAGCGGTGCTTTAGCGGAAGGAATTGGGGGTTTCATTTCGGCACCGCTCGTCACCGCTCACAAAGTGGGTAGAACAATTGATCTCTTTTGTAAAACGCTTACCTCCGCCCATCTAACACCGCTTTTTCTATAGCCTGGTCATATCGGATGGGCGGTGCTAAATAGCTGTCCTGGGCGGTGACAAGAATTAATCACCGCTCGTAACCGTTCACCGTCGTTTAACATAAGTTCGCCTCCGCTTAGTCAACGCAGGTTTCTGCTCGACCACCGCTTATGGTCCCTCCTGCCGCTCTGAAAGTTTTGAGCTGCACAAAATATTGCAAACGGAAAGAAGCGAGGGGACTTACCGCTCTGGGAAAGTTCATGGCCGCTCCAACACTGCCCTGGTACCGCTAGACGGTGGTTGGTGGACGCTTGGATCCGCTAGGCCAACGCAGAAATCTGCATTGCTTCCCACTGAGACCCCAAAACAACAAAGCAATCGCATATAGCGCAAGGGAATTTTAACCATTTTGAAATTCTTTTGTGTGAATGCACTGTCGTGGCAGCTGGAATATTTCCTAGGTGCTACGCAGTGTACTTCACACAATGTAATTCAAAGAATAAGATTCCATGCAATCCTCGGATCCATATATAATTAAGAGCCTAACCAATGTACAGAATCATCTTTTCAAAGACGGCCCAATTAAAGTGGGGCATGGCTTTTGAATTAAACTTCCGGCGAACCAAAGCACGCATGTGCATGATGTCGCTCTGCGTTGACCGAGCGGATCCAAGCGGCCACAAACTTGCGTCTAGCGGTGCCTGGGCGGTGTTTTAGCGGTGGTGAACTTTGCCAGAGCGGAAATTGCCCTCTCCTTATCGCTCGCAATCTTTTGTGCTGCTCAAAACCTTTTGCATTTTGGAGCGTAACTATATATAGGGACCATGACAGATTGGAGAGCTGATCCAGCGGTGCACTAGTGGATGCCAACGTATGTTTAGCGATGGTGAGCGGTAATGAATTTTTGTCTCCGCTAAAGGACCGCCAAGGCTCCGCTCGGCCGGTGTGACCATACCTTTACCTATAACCTGGTCCAGAGAGATTATATCTCTGTGGCGGATGCGATGGCGTATGCATACGAACTGGGATCGAAGGGCAATTTTCAGGTTATGGTTTTACTTCTTCATAATATGATTCAGTGGGAGTTCAACAAATCAATGTCACTACCATGGCCTCCTAAGGCTAAACCTGGTGGAATTCATCAACTTCGATCTGTGACAACGAAGAGTGGAACTTGCCAAAGCACATACTGCAGCAATTAGTTCACTAATATCCTCATTTGGATTGTAAATAAGTAAGAGCTGTGATTTCGGATTGGAACTTGAGTCTGCGCTGGCTTGGTTCATTGATGAGGTTTCTACATCTGCATAAGATGCTACCGATCGGGCTTCCAGAACAACACAGGCTCACTCAAGAAGAACAAACCTGAGACCATGCATGTGGCTGCCGTGTATCTGGTAAGGAAGGTCAATATTCTGTCAGAGAGCTGTATTCAACAGTGACGAATATCTGAGATGCATATAAAAGTATCGTATGTAGGTAGTTGTTCGGAAGAATGGTAAAAAACAACCTGTCCAAGATCTATGATTTCATCACAACCAGTGGTGACGAGCCCTCCAATAGGTCAACCGTCGGCAACGTTGCGCCCAGTAGTCAACCCTTCACCATGTTCACAGTATACTCCGTCATCAAGGTGTTGTTGAAGCAGTCAGAGAAGGCTACCTCTGAAGGGGATCAGAAATGTGCTCAACACATTTGACCAATGTGTCTGCATGGAGGCGCTCCCACTGATTTGGAAACTCCTTGATGATTACAAGAGGAACATGTTAAACCACAGGGCATGCCATACCGGAATGAATACATAGACACATTGACCATTAAGGCTCAGGGTACTCTGAAATACTCCTTGGGGCATGACTCATCAACAGTAGTTGTCAGACTTCTGTGCTGAGAGGGAAAGCTTACGCTAAAGCCAATGTTATTTTTCTTCTGAGATCTGCTAAATCAGATTTTACAGATGATATTCATGCATTCTCTTGTCTAAGTAAGGTCAGGCCCGGGACAAGTCTGCTAATATCGTCCTCAGCATCATGCTAAGGTAGATGGTGGGAGAAGGCAAGGAACTGACTACCAAAGACTTCTCCAAGCTTCCCACCTTGCAGAGACAATATAATTCCCCATGATAGATGGGTGAACCATTGCATTGCCATTTTCAGACAAGCCCATCAGCTGATCCGTTGGTGCCCTCAAACCCTGGTGCCCCAGATCCTGATCAAATGGTAGCAGAAGACAACAGACAGTATCCTGGAGCCATTCCGTGTGGTCAAATTTACCTGTCCTTCCCACAGTGACATCTCCCATTAACTTGCTTTAGAATACTAATAAGGAAATGGACGAGGATGGCGATGAAGAGGAGGAGATGTAGCATGAGAAGGGGAAGGATTAGACATTTAATATATTATGAATTTTATGAGAATTATTAGAGATTAAAGAAGTGTAAAATGTAAATATTGCAAACAACTTACTGTTTCTGTAATATTTCTGTAGTTTCATGATTTGGAATTCATATTGCTCTTCACAAGTGCCCCGTACTAGTTAATTCAAAAATTCTTGATGAACATGTACTATATACTTATCAAAATACTATTGTGAATCACTTGTTTTTGACTACTTAAATATTGTCTTTTGGACCATTGTCAACCTAATTTGAAAGGAATTTTTAAGCCAAACATTTTGACAATTCATTTGCTTAAAACTTTGTTGAAGCAGAAAAGCGATTAATGTACAAATTAGTAAAGTAAAAGTAAAAGTTTGCATTAATACATCATCTTTATCTACATTGAATTGAATTATGTTAGACGTTTTCTTTTTAACAACTAATTAATTAACAACTAATTTAACAATTAATCATGCATTCATCATGTAAAGCGCTTTGTAAACCCGTTTGTGATTAAGCGCTAAACAATCTTGCTAATATTAACATTATTGTTTATTATTATTATGATTATAATTATCATCATTATTATCATTATCGATATAATTAATATTTTCATTAGAAGTATTATCATTATCATAATTGCAAGCACATTTTAATGCACAATTATTTTTCGCCTGATTCAAACAATAATTAGAGATAAAAATGTTGACACATACTTCAAAATACAGTGTAGACCACGTGTTTTAACGAAATAGTATTTTCATGAAAACATTCAAACTTGCATGATTCAAATTTTTCATTTAGATTCAAAATCTCCTTTTCATTACTTTCATTACTTTCATCTGATATTATAAAATCTTCTTGACAGTGATCTAAATAGACGAAGTAAAATTTACCTATGAAAGGTTATACACGACTATCTGCGCAACTTTCAGTCCAAAATGCATTGGATTTTTCATATTTTTGGTGTTTTCATGCATTTATCTTGCTTAAATCGTAAAAATAATCATTTCATTGAATTCCTCATGTTGTATTTAGTCTATAGCAGTGTTTTATTTGTCAATGTACGTTGTATACTTAAAAAGTTATGGAAACTAGCGATTTCCATAGAAAATCCAAGATGGCCGCCAATATGGCCGCCAATGACCCCCATGGGACACGATTTCTTCTTGGCAACAACTGAATTCGTTAGTCGGACACTCTAAGGATTCCAAAAATGTAAGTTAAAAAAATGTGTTCGGAGGGTGCATGGGAAGCCCCCATTCCTACCATACTATTGCTTTATGACTTCACGAGGTATTTTTTTTTCATGGCCATCACTGGTTTATTATAAATATGGGGGATGATCATGAGGATATATTTTCAAAATTGATCTGAGAGCAACTAGTGGATTTTCTCTTTTGAGACATAAAACAGCCTGCTCGATTAAGTTCATCATTACACGAATTTGTTTTGTTTTTGCATTATCGGGATTACGCATTTTACAAGAGGTAAGAGAAGAGTGATTTTCATTAATTATTATTCCTAATTTTTATAAATGACAGTCCTTCATGCTGAAATTTTCTGTCATTTTTGTATACCTTGAATTTTGAAAATGTACGTTTAATATTTTTTGGCTGATAAGGAAATAAAAACAAAACAAAAGTGTCGATCTGATTTGATTAACTTCTTTTTCTTTCTCACCCTGTACTACAAGTTTAAACAAATAAAGCGGGGAGAGTGTGTGTGGGGGAGGGGGTGGTCTGAGTTGCCTAAAAGTTGTAAAAACAGTATGTTGCCCGGTGTTTGGTAGAATTTTTGAGTGCCCAAAGTCAAGTATACAAGGAACGTACGTGGTAACATTTTTTTGCCCGGAATTTGGGAGGAGTTACCCTGGAAATAAAGGAAGGGATATAGCATTAAGTTCTTTTCAGAGTTCTGTTATTATCACTTTTAAATTAAATAGATAGGCTTATACTGTTACTTTTTTGTTATCAGAAGTCTGCTTATTAGACTAACAACAATATTTTGTTATATTACATTTGTTATTGAAGACTTTGTATATATTTCAATTTTCGGAAAGAATTGAAAATAAATTATTTGAGTTTATTTGATTTGATTTCGAGGTTTTCTGTCAGGATAACCAAGATAAGTCCATGGCCGCCATACCCACCACACCTCTGTGGAAAGATGCACCCAATGATGTCGACCTCATGACCAGCGCAACCCCACTGACCACGCCAACGACGGTAATCGATGACATCCGCCAATCGAGTCCGTACTCACGCGACATCGTGATCGTCTTATCAGTTGTGATTGGCGCCGTTGTCTTCACGACTGTCGTGGGGAATCTCCTCGTCATCGTGGCGTTCTTCACGACGCCTAAGCTGCGCACCTATAACAACTACTTCATCATCGGTCTCGCGGTCGCTGATTTTGTGGTCGGGGCGGTGGACATGCCGCTCGCTTCCATCAGCATCATCACGGGACGATGGCCGCTCGGCGTGGTCTTCTGCGATGTCTTCACTTTCCTCGATCACGTTTTCACCCACGTCAGCGTCCTTCTCGTGACCCTCATCAGCCTCGATCGCTGCGTGGCCGTCACCCGACCCCTCCGGCATCGCCATCACTGGCGACGTCGCTCCCGCGCGGTCCTCATAATCGCCATTAGCTACATCGTCCCCGTCATCATCTGGCTCCCGACGACGGCGCTCTGGGAGGTCATCTACGGGATCGACCACCGGGCCATTCCTGACGATCTCTGCGAACCACTGTACATATACCATAGCGTGTTCACGAGCGTCTTCGCGCCAGTGGTATTCCTATTCATACCGTTTACCGTTACGGCGTTTCTTTGTGCAAGAATCTACATCGCTATCAAGGGTTTCTACAAGAATCGCAAGAAGATGAAAGTTGTATTTGGAAGAGATTCGATGACGACACAATCACCTTCTAGCGAAATGGCAGCAAACAACACGACGGCAAAAAATTCTAGTTGCAACGATAAAGGAGAAGAGAATGAACGAAATTCATTAGAGGATAATGAAAGAGGTGCGAAGGAGTAAATCGCCAAAGAGAGCTTGAAAGGTATACGTTTTCGTTTTTAAAATAATCTTTTATTCTTAGTTGCACCAAAAAAGTACAATCCCAGAAAAAGAAGGTGCAAATTTGAACCTTGTTGTCCTGTATTTAGGACCTTTACATATTTCCAATATACCAAGAACCCTCTACGATTTTTTTCTCTCAGCGTGAACGTCATTTTCTTAAATTTTGTGTGTAGGTATGTTTATGTAAGTGCATTTGTTTGTTTGTTTGTTTGTATTCAAAGATTAGGGTAACTCTTTACACTATTTTTTTCAGCAAGGGTGCTTACATATTATAAGCCAAGCATTGGACGGGAAAACAACATTTTCATATCTACGTAAGATAAGGGGTCATAAATCTAATTTAAATATAATTAATAACTTCACACTGTAGCGTGTGTACCCCGTTGTGGGCCATTGTTTATTACCTACACCCAGCGGAATTAATCACAAATCTTTCAAACGCATTTCACAGAAACTTATCGCTAGGGCGCTCCGGCGGTCTAGTGGTTAAGATACTGGTATTGTCATCCAAAATTCGTGGGTTCGAGTCCCATCCGGTACAGCCTATGATTCTTTTCATAGCCTCCGGGTAACTTCACACAGCATTAGTGTGTGTGTCCCTTTGTGAGCCGTTGGTGACAATCTTGAATGTATTTTATATTTCATTAATACGTCACCCGGCGGAATTAATCACGAACCTTTCATGAAGATGAATTATATTGTGTGTCTGCAATGGTTTGTGTGTGTAAATGTGTATTTGTTTATATATTTTCAATATCGGAGAATACTTGCAGAGAATTGCGGAGATTTGGGAAATTTATAAGATGGCTTTCGTCAGCAAATGAGCTTCCACTTTTAAAGCCTGTAAAACATTTTTTTATTTTCATAAGCAGATAAAATAAGGGTTTACATTTCAAATTGAAATACATGTAGATGAAATTGTAAGGAAAAAACTTCAACAAAATACTTAATGGATACTATGTATCATGCTTTGTCCCGTAATTATAACGTTTAATATTTAATTACAGGTGGGCTGAGGGTGGGACCTTTTTAAACGAAAAAAAGGAAAAGGGATTGAAAATGAAATTACCCTTTCTATCTTAGCTTGTCAGCTCACAAATAAAACGTTAAAAGCTTTTGGCGGGGGCTGTGAAAATGTTTTAAAACACACTTTNCCCCCATCCCCCGTTTCAGAGCAATCTTTGGCAACACGCCTAAATCAGGTACTTTAACAATTGTTCATTACCTTAAACATTCGATTTGGAATCTTAAAGGTTCTTCACAGTGTATTGTTTGTGTCCTTGAGCACATAGATAAAAGTTTCCTTTTCCTTTAGGGTTAGTGTCTCCCTTTTTTCTCTTTCTCTCTCTCTCTCTCTCTCTGCTCGTCGTTCTTGTTGTTTTTTTTTTGCATATCTTTATAATCATTATCTTTTATAGGTATGCGTACATTAGTTTTCATCGTGGCTGCAATGGGCATCGCCTGGTTTCCGGGCAACTCAACCACTATCGTCGCATCCATCTGCCCTTCATGTGTGCCCGATGCCTTGTTCTCTGTAAGCATATTCCTTTAAAGAGGAACCAACCCCTGGAATTATCATGCTCTCATATTGAATGTAGGAAACTATGAACAAACTGGGAAAATTTGAGCAAAATCGGACAACCCGTGCAAAAGTTACAAACTTTCAAAGTCACAGAGATATGAAGATCACTGACGCTGATGGGGATCCGTGCGATCGGCAACATCGACGGAATCTGTGACGTCATGTCTGGCAACTCCTCGCTCGCTCTGTGTACAGAATTTCACATTTTCTGGGGTTTTTTTCCGAAAGGTCGACAAAATGTTGGTTTTCCGCTTGAGTATAGCATTCCTTTGTCGATTCTGCACGCATTTCAAGAAGAATCATGTTGAACCCTTACTCTAAATTTTATATTAATCCAGTTTTGTTTAAATTATAAAGTGAATGAGGAGTTGTTCAACATCGCACGGATCCCCATCAGCCGCAGTGATCGTCATTTCTCTGTGGATTTGAAAATTCATAACTTTTGAACGAATTGTCCGATTTTGCTCAAATTTCCACAATATGTTAATCTGATTTTTTCCAATGAGAATATCATAATTCCAGTGGTTGGTTCCCCTTTGATAAATTACATTCGAAGCTTATAAGTTTACGGACACTAACCTAAAATACGGGAACTTCATTTCAATATCGAGTCATATCGCTGATAAATCATCAGTATAAACCTGAATCACTTATATCTTGAAATAAACAGGCCTGATGAACTTAAATTTAGGTGATTCCCATTTTTTGCCCAAGGTTTACAAAAATGGTCATTGCATCATTGAATCGGCTATATCTTTTTTTGGATTCTCAACAAATACACATTGCCTTTTACTTCTAAGTATTCTTTTCAAACAAGATTGCGTTGATATTATTCCATATTTCCTAAATAAGTTTAATTTCTTTAAAGTTATTCAGTATACTCTTTTCACAACTTTCCGAATTAGAGTGGTTTATCAAAAATAGAATTGAGTGACGGTATTGATACTTTGTTGGACGAGGACGCCGAGAAAACGATCGATGAAACGTTTCCCTCATTTACAGCCATCATTTATTTCTTTCTAATAGATGCCCACTTTTTTCTTTTTTTTTCAGACCTTCATAATAATCGATTTTATTTTGATAGCTATCGGGCATTTATCCATTTAGATGAAGTGCACTTAAAATTGTTATTTCAATATAAAGATTAAAAGCGATCTTATTAAAAGAAGATATAGATTTCATAATCGGCCAGAGGTGGAAATTTTTTAAATTGCTCTAAAAAGCCTTTGAAATGCAAACCATTTAGGGACATAAAACGGCATAAAATCAGGATTATAAAGATTTTTAAAAAGTAAGAATGTGATTATGGTAACATTTTATTTCAGATTACTCTATATTGGCTGCTATTAATTTTATGATACCATTGTCATGTTCACGAGTTTGGCTTTTGACTTCTAATGCATTTTCAAGTTTATTTGATAATAATATATATTGACATTGGATAATAATGTTGATTGACAACGCCTAATAGGAGAATAAAATGGATTGACATATAATTGAAATGATTTTATAGAAATTGGCTTCATGCTGTGAAAAGAATTGCCCTTCAGAAATTAAACTCATCAAATAAACTTATCGAAAATCTTTCTTGTTTGGCATGAAATGTGCTCAATTTATTTTATCCTGATAATATTTCTAGTTAGTATTTTAACAATAGGATTATTATACGGTAGTTTCAGCTTTTTTTCTTGAGATGAAAGGTCGCGTGTTGACTCGATACCAACTTATTTTGTTTACCTCTTTTACCCAAAATATCTCTATATTTCCCTTAATTCTATTGCAAGTTTATAACGCCGTTATTTATTTACCTCTAATAGCTTTTAGGATTGAATTTCCCCTTTCATGTCAACTTATTTAAACCACCCATGACATTAAGAAAACTTGGAAAATATGAAATTATCATGCTTTTCTATATCGTTAAAATAAGAAGGAAAAGATGTTGTTTAACAAGGAGTTTGATATTTTCACAAAGTTTTAATAGTGCATTTCATTTCATAAACTATATGATTTATGATGTAAAATCAAAATATATATAAAACGTAAATAAAAACTTTATACACCAATGGTTGTTCGATGATTATAACAAGGTATGAATGTTTCCTGGGAAACAGTGGGTTTCAGGGATCTCAGAACCGGGGTATAGGAGCTGCAGCCCCCCCCCCCCTCCCCACACTTATCAGTTAATATGATGTGTGAGCCTTAGGGAGTTAATAAATATGCTAATCCACTATCCCCTCCCCAACTATCCCCTCCCCTCCCCACCACCACCACCTGATCACCAACAGCTTTTATATTCGTTCCGTGGTCCCTTGTTGTGTATACTTTTTAACAAGTTGTGTGATTATCAGTAAAATTAAGTCGAACACCAATTCAATGCGTTTTTGTAAGGCTTTTTAAATCGGAACCGGGTTGTGATTGATGTGTCCGCACAGTTCAATACACGTCGTACGGCTCTATTGTCCATGACCAACTTTATTTTGCGGAATTAGTGTATATCGTGTTCATTCTTAACTGAATGTAGAACATACCAATTGAATTGATTTCAATTATTTATATTTCTTCTTTTTTGACAGGTGGTGCTATTTTGGGGCTACATCAACAGTCTGATGAACCCGATCTGTTACGCTCTGGCAGACAAAACGTTTAAGGATGCCTTCATCCGAATACTCTCTCTCCGATGCCTCAGGAAGGATAAGACTGTTTCTCTTGGAGCGGCAAATTTGTAGGCTTCAAAGAAGAAGATAATATTCCTACAACAGAAGCAGGGAAATCAAATGAACATAAGGAAAACAGTTTGAGAAAAATCGGACAACCTATAATAAAGTTAAGTTTAGATAATTAGACAATTGTCAACTGATGACGTCATAGGTGCACAACTGACCATTTATTGTATTCATATGAATATTATAAAATGTTAGTTTTTCACTAAAATATGATTGCTTCAAAATTGTAACTGTAGGATATCTTGATGTTATTTAGATCTCCTATTTGCTTAAGTACATTCGTAAAATCGTTGTATTTTTTGGTAGAATTTTCATCATAAATGTAAAACAAATTCTGGTTAGTCTTGCACCCATGATGTCATCAAATTGGAAACATGTCTGAAAATGTTCACTGACTTGCTTATTTTTTTAGATTTTTTTAAATTACTTTTCCGATTTTGTTCAAACTTTTTTGTTCTGCACACCAAAATTTTCTGCTCCTTCTAAAAAGAATTGTTACTGTAGGGTAGACTCTCCTTTTAACCCATTAAAGATAGGAATTATTTTACAACAAATTCAATCACTATTCCGTTCCCAAATTGACAACAGCACTAAAGTTTTTTATTCTCTTTTTAGAAGGTTCCAATTAAATGCTATAGTACCATATTGAATCTTCTTCGTCAAAAAGCGTGTTAAAAAGTTAAGAGTTTTCAATTTGAGTGGAAAATAGTAATTTTTACATGATTTCTGCATTGCCAATTTAAGAATTTATGACCATTTTAATAATTGTTTTCATTAAAATTATCTGCGTCCAGCGACAAAATGATGACAGAATAGAAATTGTCAGATTTAGTGAAGAACTTTTTTTCTCTTTCTGCTCATGCATCTGGCTAGTATACTTTTTAGAGCACTATATCAAAAGTTATTGAGGCATGAAGCACGAAACATGTTCTATCGTCCTGAAAGCGTTATTTTTAATACATTATTTGGTTAATTACAGTAATTACAGTAACTGCACTCCGATTAAAATGTGAAATATTGTAACCAAGAAGATGCTCCAATTATTGCAAGATTTGATGTTGCATTTTTGTCCATGTGCCCTGCTATTGAAATCACTGTACACATTATCCTCATGAGTGTATATATTCATCTCAATTCAATCCAAATCATTTCATTTCTCAATTCTTTTGATAATTCAAATAATACAGTCATAAATAATAATGGAAATAACTAATATGGCAAAAGAAATGAACAAATAGAGGACAGCAAAGACGCGAGGCTTGGGAAAAAGGCTGGCCCCTAATAATTACATCAATAATCTATACATGATAAAGCATACACATAAACAGGCGCGCCGGAAGCAGTTTTGGATTGGGGGGGGGGGG
>BQKZ01005243.1:45418-57272 GCA_036244855.1 Temnopleurus reevesii | reverse complement strand
GTAATGTTAGAAAACTATCCCATCATGTGCGCTGATATGAACAACCTTAATGACATGAATTAAGCATTGATAAACTAATACAATTTCGTCCAAAACTGGAATATCATATATATATGTACCCTCCCACTAAAAAAATCAAGAAAAGAATGGAAATTATTGTCCATGAACAGGATGAAAAAATAATATTATCAACAAAGTAATGAAACACAGCTAAAAAAAAGAACAGAATGATAAGTTAAATGTGGTTACTTTAGTTTCCTTCAGGGCCTCCTTAAAATAGATATAACATTACATCTAAAAATTTGATGAGGATTGCTTATATGGAAGCTGTAGAAATATTTTAAATCATGATTTGAAAGTATATAATTGAGCCAAATCTGTCACCACCATTCTTTTGTATAGGTGTGTGCATAGATTTTGTGTACAAGTCAATGCAAGTGGCTATTTGTCCCCAGCAATTACTAAACATATACAATGAATGGATAGATGATAAGTATTATGATAATGCCTAAAATTGCAGTTAAAATAGTCAAAAGAAAAACAGGAAAATATGAAGATTTGAACTGACTTTAGACTTGTTTGTCAGCACTTTTTTTTTGCCCTGGTGTCTTTGAGGGAGACCCTGATAAACATAGTCCCGAATACTGGTATACGTGCCTTTACGGTTGTTCATATCCGAGAGGATCATTTTTTTCTACTACCGAAGAGATCTGCGCAGTGAAAACAATGTGCTCACCCGGCGTGTACTAGTAGATACTTCTTGAGGTGAACAACCGTAAAGGCACGTATTGTACCGGGGCTGTTTTTAGGCAAACTTTGTCCTGTGCATATCAATGGGAAAATTGCTTATCATAAAAGATGGTACCACACATGATTTTGCATCAATTGTTTTCTTTTCCAAATGATATGTTGCTAACTTTGTACTGTTGAAAGTTAACTGAGTAAAATGTATATTCTATGTTCTGCAAGGGGTATAATCATGAATTTCAACAGCAAGCATCTTCAAATTTTGTCGCAAAAAAGTGTTCATCATAGGAACTCTTAATAGTAAATGAGAGTGTTCTGGCATAATTTGGGGGTTTAAGATTAAAGCAT
The DNA here is from genome assembly GCA_036244855.1 of Temnopleurus reevesii. Classification (NCBI taxonomy): domain Eukaryota; kingdom Metazoa; phylum Echinodermata; class Echinoidea; order Temnopleuroida; family Temnopleuridae; genus Temnopleurus; species Temnopleurus reevesii. Next base: position 56,177 of record BQKZ01005243.1, on the reverse strand, counting down.
TTTTAAAATGAGCTTTTATTTACTTTATGTGTGTATCAGAAAAATTGCAATATTCAGCTTTTGTACGAGGGAAAAGACTGGCCTATATAAATGATGATGATGATGATGATGATAATGACAATGAATAGTAATTATTTCTAATTTTTCCACCTTGTAACAAACAGCTCGCTTAGCCATCCTACATGTACAGCAATGGAAAGTCCAAGTGATATGAGTGCCAATGCTTCCAGCATCTCGTCAGCAAGTGAGGTCCTGAGACGCTCCAGCGCACCTCACCCGCAGCAGTCGGAGCAGCCTGGAATCAGTCTCGGCATCAACTCGTCAGATGTCTCCTCTGCAAACTCCAGCATCGCGAGTTCTGGTTCCATGAGAGTGCGCATCAAGGCCAAGCATCTGAGGGAAAGGAAGTCTCCGTTTGAAACAGGCGAGTAATGTTGCAGCACATGGTTCTTGCAAAAGAATTCTGCAAGGGTGATACACCTGACCAAAAAAACATAAATTTTTATAAAAAAAACAAGTGATGTCAACTGAGAAGTAAAAAGTGTCAGTGGTACCATTGTCTGTGTTGTGCCCATTTTTGTTTTTTTTTTTTTTATTTTTGTGCCCATTTTTGTTTTTTTTTTTTCTCAAAGCTTGGCAGTGCACATAACAGTCTGAGTTTAATTTTTAGTGTTGATCAGTTTATTGGGGACAACAATCTGTTAAGAAAAATGAATAAATACAAAATTACATGTGCCATGCATCTTCCATGTAAGACAGACCCCAGTTAAAGCATCATATTTTCATTTTTTATTTTACCAATGTTTGCTTTCAACAGATATGCCAGTATTTCTGTGAATTGAGGTCTTCATTCTTTGTATTCTGAGAGGAAAGGCAAAATTTGGATGTAAAATGTACATTTTTCCACAAAGGAACCACTTAGAAGAATTGGTTTCATAAAAGCGACCTAGAATTTCTAGACATATAACATAGCAGATTTTATTTTGTTTTGAATATCCTGTATGACGGATCTATGTAGCTTTAAATGTTATTGTGATTTCTTTTAAATCATTATATAATACTATACATGTAAGTGTATAATTCTGTTTATAATCGCAGAATAAGCATCCTTCACACCATACCTCCCCTTCCTGGTTCTGCCAGGGAATGAGGTCACTTGGAAAATGAAAGAAACAAAATAGAAATGTATCATTTTTTATTTTTACAGATGGTGGATTGAGCACCCCTTATCTGCCGCCAGCCTTGCCAGGTAACTTGCCCGTCGGCTATGACGTCCAAAGGGATGTGGCAGATGTTCAGAGGCATAGTTACACCGAGAACGAACATGTACCATCGGCAACTCCTGATGCTGATGGTGCTTCGGCAGGGCATGTAATGGGGTCGATCGAGAGTCCTAGACAAGATAGACAGGAGGGATTACTAAGCAGTCGGACTTCTATCAGTGCAGGGAATGAAACTCTGGAAAGTAGAATTCCACCTCAATCTACTGGGCCTTTTGATCATGGTAAGTCATTGTTGATATATAACGCCTTTTGTACAAAGAAAAATTAACAAACAAATTTACATTCTTTGTTTTTAATTTTTTTTTAACAAATCATATTACAAGGATTTTTATGCCTCTGTCACAGTAAGGTGGTGCCAGAGGCGTTATTTTTTAATAAAAAGAAGTCCTTCTTCTCCAGAAAGTACTGTATAATTTACTGTGTAAGGTAGTATTGTGCAGGCTCAAAGATTGCCCCCAAAAAAAGTTAGTTAATGGGGTGATTAAAATTTGCTGAATGTACTAAATAGGCTTAGCTGGTTACAAATAAAGATCAAATTGACAATGAACATTTCTTTGTCTTTTGTTGTTTTAAATGGATCTTCCAGTACAGCTAACTAACACATTTTCTATGCTCTGTTAATGTATTTAATCCTTTTCCAACATAGATGTCTTTACAGGTGGTTATAATCAGACCAAAGTGGATTATTACAAAGAGATGAACTTGCATACTTGTCAAATTTTGCTCTATGGATTTGACATTAGGAAAATGGAAACTTCTTATGCATGTTGCTTTGTATTTCATTGATTTCAATGGGGCTAATAGTAAAGCCAGCAAACAATTAATTCAAAGCTCAGTGAATAAATGCTTNTGTCTTTACAGGTGGTTATAATCAGACCACAGTGGATTATTACAAAGAGATGAACTGGCATACTTGTCAAATTTTGCTCTATGGATTTGACATTAGGAAAATGGAAACTTCTTATGCATGTTGCTTTGTATTTCATTGATTTCAATGGGGCTAATAGTAAAGCCAGCAAACAATTAATTCAAAGCTCAGTGAATAAATGCTTTTTTTCATACATAAATATTACTTGCAGGTGATCATGGACAGACCTCGGTGGATAGAAGCTTCATCAAGCCAATAGCAATCCAGCTGCCAAATACTTCATTATCAACAACAGCCACTGCTCATACAAAGGTAAATTTGTAGATTTCTTACTAGACCATTTTGAATGTATGTGGGTATTGCTGATTGGTTTTCACAGCAAAGAAAGTGAATCATGCCCATAGAAAAAAAAGTGATTGTACTCTGTAAATGGACCTATCATTATTATTCTTATTTAATTAGTGAGAGTCTGAACCACCACACCATGGTGTCTGTGCTAAGGCACTTATATTTAGTTCACAAACACAGGGTGGAATTAAGTTTAGTATTAACAGAAAAAAAGGCCATGGCACATGACATCTATGTGCGGATGATGCTAGAAAGAGAGGTTAGAAGACTGTATGCTGTAAGCTTTAAACATTTCAAAGTCCTCCCTATTTCAACGGGTAGATATGATAATTTTATATGTACCATTTTCCAAGATTTTACAATGTTTTCACTGTTGTTTCATTAAAATTTTTTGATTTTTTCAGCCATCTGGTGTCCTCCGCCAAGGAGCGCCTACCAGTAGCAGTCTTTCGTTTCACAACGCAACGCATGGTCAAGGGATGGACGTTAGGGTCACTCAATTCAGTAAAGGTCAAAGGCAACAGGTCATGAGAGATCAGCTCTTGAAAAGGTAACCAGTCATTTTTTTAAGGAAATGATTTTAATCCTAGGGGGTGTTGTTCAAAAGTTGCAAATGATCGCAAATCAACTGCAATTCAGTTGCAAATTGTTACATGCATTTTCATACGTGCACGGTATGCGCATTTAACAAGACGGGCATGAAACAATGATTTCAATTTGCATGTTCTAATCAACTGCAACTTGCGATCAATTGCAACTTTTGTACAACACCCCCTTAGACTGATATATTGGCTGCTCATTTGTTGGTGGCGAGAAATGGTGTCATGCCAAAATATTTCTCAAAGGAATAAGTATAGGTAACCACTATAAACAAGTTTTAGAGGCAGGTTAGAATTAATTAAGTATAATTGAATAAACTTAATCACAAACTAGAGAACACATTCAACATAATTAATTCAGGTAATGGGAGAATCCCTCGCTGGCTACACTTTTTATTATTATGGTTACTGGCACATGCATTTTAAATGACCTAACTTGTTTGGCATACAATAAGCAAGAATATCAATCCTAATTTGAATGCAATTATGTCCTGGTTGAAAGTTAGAAAGATAGAGACATATCAATGTCAGCAATCCATTGTTGCACTGTATACAACTTTATTCAAATTTATAAATCCTTTGAGAATTTGCCTGTATTCATTCACAGATCTGAAAATGCAAAGCCTGCAAAGCGTTACTATCAACCCAAACTTATCAGCAAGCCATCAGCACCTAAACCAGAGGAGACAAGTAAAGCCCAGTCGGATGCGGGTGCCATGGCAACGGCTACAGCAGCGGCAGCGGCTGCTGTAGCTGCTACAGTACCTCTACTGAAGGTAAGACATGATGAGAAATTTAATATAACGGGATATGTGTGTGACCCACCACCCTATAACCAATTATAACCAAGTACCTGATGTGCTAAGACAGGACAAAAATAAATTAGTTCTGAGTGTAAGAGCTTTGTGACCCGCTGATTACTTTCATGATACATCAATTTTTTTCTTGGGGGGGAGGGGGTCATCATTTGAATAATTTTTTTTTCAGTGATCTAATATAATTTCTGAATGCAATTTTATTGTTGAAAACTATTGATCAGAATGTTACTTTTACAATTGAAGAAGTTTTGCTGCTAATCAGGGGATAGTGTCAATGATTCTTCATAAAGCCATAGGATAATAAGCTCTTTGTTTTTAAAAATATTTTAAAAAGCTTGATACAAAAAAGTATGGGTAAAATAATCAAATAAATACATGAGAAACAAGATCAGAAAATTGTGAAAATCAGAATACAGTTACAAGCTCATAATTACAGCATATATATTTTACCATGCCTTGTGCTACAAAAATGTACGAATGAACTGGCACAATTCCTTTTTTCATTCAAATATTACACCTAGACCCAGAGTGACATGGAATCAAAGATGAACCAGATCATGGAGAAGCTTTCAGTCCTCGAGCATGCGGGCCATGGCCCTCCTCCCCCACCCCCCTGGGTGTATCCTGTGGGTCAGGGGTGGGGCGGCGGAGGCTATGATGCCCGGCATGACTTGGGTGAGATGACTCATCAAAGGTTGGGTGAGCTGAAGGAACTGCAGAGGCAACAGCAGGAAATGCAGGTGTGTTTGTTTGATTCCCACCCGCTTAGTGTTTCTTTGTGAGTCTGCGGTGGGACAGCGTAGGCTCTGAATCCAGGAATGACTTGAGAGAGATGACTTAGCAGAGGTTCGGTGAGGTTAAATAACTGCAGACGCAGTTGGTCGGGGTTGGCTATGATGCCCGCAGTGACCTTTGGGAAGCTGAACCAGTGGAGGTTTGATGAGCTTGGGAACTATAGAGGCAGCAGGATGATATGCTGGTATTTTTGCCATTCTGTGGGTCAGGGGTGGGTCGGGGTTGGCTATGATGCCCGCAGTGACCTTTGGGAAGCTGAACCAGTGGAGGTTTGATGAGCTTGGGAACTATAGAGGCAGCAGGATGATATGCTGGTATTTTTGCCATTTTGTGGGTCAGGGGTGGGGCGATGGAGGCTATGATGCTCGGCATGACTTAGGAGAGATGACCCAGCAGAGGTTGGGCAAGCTTATTAAACTACAGAGGCAGCAGCAGGAAATGCAGGTATTTTTGTTTGCTACCCCCACCACCTGGGTGTGTTTTGTGGGTCAGGCATGGGGCTGCGTAGGCTCTAAACCCAGGCATGACTTGGAAGAGATGACCCAGTGGCTGTTGGGTGAGCCGAAAGAATTGCAGAGCAACAACAAGAAATGCAAGTATGTTTGTATGCTTCGCCACCCTTTGGGTCTATCCTGTGGGTCAGGGGTGGGGCGGTGGGTGCTATTTTGCTCGGCATGACCTGTGGGAGATGATACAGCAAAGGTTAGGTGAGCTGAAGGAACTGCAGAAGTAGCAGAAAATAATTCAGGTATGTTTTGTTTGCTCCCCCCAAACGTCTGGTGTATCTTTATGGGTCAGGGTGGGGGCAAAGAATTGCAGAGCAACAACAAGAATTGCAAGTATGTTTGTATGCTTTGCCACCCTTTGGGTCTTTCCTGTGGGTCAGGGGTGGGGCGGCGGGTGCTATGTTGCACAGCATTTGCTGATGGAGACGATGCAGCAACAGTTTGGTAACCTGAACAAACTGCAGAAGCAGCAGCAAGAAATGCATGTAAGCTTTGTTAACTTCTGTAGCATGGAATGTTAAATGTGGTTAGGTTGCATTTTGCTCAATTGGTAATTATCCATTCATGAAGAACAAGAGTAGAATTTGCTGTGCCTGTCAATGCCCGTGGTTTGGTCTGTACATATTCAAATAGTTTTTTCAGCCCTATGGGGAGGTCAACCTAAAAATAAAATTGTATTCTTTCCCTAGTGTATTTATATTTTGGGAAACAAATTGTATGAATGTGAGCAATCATTCAGAATATTAAAATTCCTTGTGCAGCCACTTTTTCCCTCACAGAAATCTTGGTTATGCACTAATTTACAATAGAATAGAAAAGTTTAAAGTACCATACAATTTAACAGGTGTGTTAAAATACATAAATTGTACCCTTGATGATCGGATATAAATTTGTCTTTTTTTCATAAAATCTCTTAAATTCTACTTGAAATTTTCAGAATGAATTAAGAGCACTGTCTCAAAGAAGCACTAGTAGAAGCCAAGAGGAAACCAATGAATTGCATCCTCGGAGCCAACACACCTTTTCAGATCATCTGAAACCATCTGAAGCCAGTGCCGCTGAGCAAAGGAATTCTAAATCTCATAGTGAACCTCTTGATAAGGAAATAGATTTGAAATACTCTCATGACAATCAAGCTAATCAGAAGAACTCGCAAATCGATAAGGAACTTCTCAACAAAAGACATGATAGAGAACCTCAAGGTCAGCCTGAAGGTCGGTTAGGGACAGATCCAAACACCTCATCAGGGTCACCAAAATCAAAGGCACCTCTTAGCCAAAGAGGTCGGCGAGGGACAGTTCCAAAGACCACATCGGATCGTAAAGATCAATCAAGGCCTCCTGAAAAGCATGTCAAATACACCCCAGCTGTAACCCTTCACCGGCTTCCTCCTGGTCAGATGTCCAGTGGCCATCATCTGCAAATATCCAGTGATGGTCAGATAGTGTCCAGCAGTGGTCAACAGCAGCATTCTGAACATCATGGCACCCAGACCTCGCCCCTCGACACCCCTGCGCCAAGGAGGCATGCGCCAAGACCTCTCTCTAAAGAGGTCAGGTCTGCTGGTATATCACAACTAGGTGAGTACTGGGACAAAATACTCCATCATATAGCATTGAATTATGCTTGAAGAGTGGGAATAACAGTTGTAGGTTTAGTTTTTTATGAAAAATTCATCTTTAGCATTCTTTGTGGCACCTAAAGAAAGTGTAACTTTTAAGATACATCTTAGTCACAATAATCCATATGGAGAACAGCACCATCTTTTCACTGGAATTTGTTAAGATTTTTCTTTTGTTTCTACTGTATTGTAGTCACATACCATATGATATTTTTTCCATATTTTTGTAAGAATTTAATTGTAAAATAAAACTTTATTAATGATTCTGTTACATTCCTAAACTAATTGATTCATTTTAAGATGTATGTGAACCATTCCCCAGATAGGAAGTGAGCCCTCTCTTGTCATATATTCAGCAACACTCTGTAAGCATGGTACACTGTCAATGGTAGTGCTTCTCTAAAAATCAAGCTTATGTGATTCTCTGATGTATCCTAATTAACATGATGTTACATTATAGTATAATGATATGTTCATATGAAATCAGTGTTTCACAGTAGAGCAATTTTCATGGCATTTCGAAAAATGAATTATTTGCAAATTCTTATGAGTCCCATTGGAGAACTAGAAAGTGCTTTTTATACATTTCTTCAAATTTTTTTAAATGTTTTTAATTAATATTCATTTTTTTCCTATAGATAGCAAAATGATGCTAACCCGAACACTCTATTTATGTTACTGGCCTGCACATTTAAAGAAGAATATATCATTGAGCAGATAATATACTTTTTTCTGATTCATCTTGTTCTGAAAGGGAGAGGATTATTGAAAGAGATTGTCTAAAACTTTGTTCTAAATCTCTATGTGTAAAAAAGACATCATTAAGCAAATATAAGACTATTTTTTTTTTGAAAGGGAGGGGATTATTGGAGGAGATTCTTTCAAGCCATGATGAGGATGAGTGGCTGAGAGATCTCAGACAACGAGTTCAACCAGTTCCTGTATCAGCTCTCAATGTTAACTCATCCAACGCAAGGTATGTCACCCTTAGGTGTAGTTTAGAGATTGAGAGAGAGAGAGAGAGAGAAAAAGAGAGAGAAAGAGATTTGATATGATGGTTTTAAATTCAAAATTATTATTTTTATTATTACATATTCATATTTAGAGTTTGCAACAGTAGAAATGACAAGTGCATCACAGTAAATGAAAGCATGTATAAATATAAAAAAAGAACAACAAGTGGAAAGAGGAGAAGGGAAGAGAGTAAAGCAATATACATGTAAAGCAAGAAGGAAAAAAACGAAATTTTACCATAAAATGTGTAAACAAGGCCTGACCTTTGTTGAAAGTCCCATAGTGCAGGAATCACCCCAGTTCAACCTGATAGCGTACATGCCATGATGCCAGTCTCTAGCATGGACTAAATCCTAGGAAATGGGGATTGCGGGGTTATGTTTTGTGAGCTCTCTACCCATAGGTAAGGTGCTTTTGGCACTGATCGTATACAATATTGATGATGATAATAATGATGATATGATGATGATGATGCCAATAGTGGTGATGAAGATTATGATGATACTGATGATAATTACAAATAATTGTTATAATAATTGACTCAGAGGCCTTGTCGAGATCGACAGAAATTTGTTTGCAAACAGAACGTACTGTTTACATCTTAAATCTTGACCAAGGGTATGATGATGGGGAGAGAGAGGTAGAGGGAGAAAGAGCAAAATTAAGAGAGTTACAGAGAGAAGGAAGGAACAATACAGGGAGAAACAGATAGATGAAGCAAAGAAGAGAGATATATAGAGGGAGAGACAGAGGGAAAGAGGGAGAGATACAGAGATAGAGAGAGAGAGAGATAGATAGAACAGATATAGAGAAAGAGATTGGAAAGAAAAAAAACAGGGAAAACAGAAAAACAAATGGCAGAGAAGGAAGAAAACAATGAGAAATATAGAGTGGGGAAGAATACAAGAGAAATAGAAACAGAGAGTGAGAGAGACAGAAACACAGAAGGAGAGAGAGAGACAGGTGGCCAACCAAGCTTTCACCAATACCCCCAATGAATTATGTATAGAGCTCCCCCAAGATGGGGTGACAGTCTTGTGGAAAGGGATGGGGATTAGGGGCCTGGTTAAACTTAATGCAGCGTTCTTTTCTCTCGGATGAACTAATGGCAGATTCTATTTGGGACACTTGTGTAACTTGAGCTTGGCCGGTGCTGTTTGCTTACTTAGATTTCCAGAATCTATGAATTTGCTGCTTTTCTCTTGCCCTTAAAGGGGAACACTATAGGCGAAGAGAGAGAAAAAAAGTGAACATTGTGATATAGTGCAAGAGAGAAAATGAAGGAAAAACGAGAAGTAGTGAAAGAGAGAATGTAAAACAGAAAGAGGAGAAAAGCATAAGATCTGCACAAAAAGAAGTTGAAAAAAAGGTTAAAAAGAAGGGAAATCTGATATATGGAGTGTGAAGGAGAAATTAATATTCTATTTCAGGTCAAGTTACAGGGGTTGATACATGATTTGTCAATGGTGTTATGTGTGTGTTTGGGAGGAGGGGGTGGCTTGAAAATGCTACCAATTGCTCGACGAGCAAACAAATCAACCAAAAGGTCCTTACATTTCTCCCCTGTGTCAGTAGTTGAGATCAAATCAAAGTTCTACTGTATCAAATCAAAGGTTGCTTTAGATCCGTAGGCTGTGTATTCAACTGTGCGGACACAACAATAACAAGCTGGTACCGATTTCAATAGCATTACAAAAGAGCATCGAAATTGCGTTCGAATTAACTTTTCGAAAATACTTTATATCGTGTTAAGTGATTTATTTACCATATTTCCGCATTGCAAACATGGTTCGAATGGTCAATTATACTGGCACAGTCACCCTATTAAAATTTAGGTACTCTGCATCAATTGTGAAATTTTGAAACTGTTATACTTGAAGAGAAGTTTTATTCTTGGCAACATACATATCTTCATTTCAATTCCACATTATGCTCATTAAATGACTTCTTCCTATTGCATATATAGCTCTCTGAATCTGAACACATTTTGTGCATAGCATTTTGCCACTCAATCTTGGAAGCTCAGATTTCTGGTACATATGATACTACATAAGGCTTTCCTGGCTAGAGTTTTAAGTAAAGTCCTTCATTTTTGGTAGTAGGGACATCTATTTTACCTTTAAAGTCTTTCAATTCTCCCTATCACATATAGCCGATATCACCCGATATCACACACTTTGGTTTTGGCACGCTCACTTCCGGGATCCATCTTGATTTCACTGTATACTATCTACCAAATTTCAATCCATGGGTATTTAGCATAATTTCTTTCCGTCGGAAGCCCATCATTGGGCCGCTTCGCAAAAGAAACCCATATGATAAATAGATGCAGATATAAAAGAAAAATATATCGAAATGATGCTTTTATTCGCAAAAATCAATGAAAAAATATGACACTACAAGCCGCTGAAGAAGTTTACTGTAAAAAGCAATAGACTTTTGAAAACGCGCGAATATTACCGGAAGTACCTGTGCCAAGAATCTGGGCCAAAATAACTAGTGCGCTGCATGCGTTCAGATTCAGAGAGCTATATGCGATAGGGAGAATTAGGACCCAGATATTTGCTTAATTAATCATCATTTTGATCATGTTTGCTCGCATATTAAAATGGTAATTATGTCAAATTGATCGTGGTTTGTGGTGATGTTTTTACTTTACATGTAGACTGGAAATAGAAGTTCCAAATAACTATTAAGTGCATGATATCAGTATTGAGGTGATATGGCTTGAAATCAGCTACAATGTATAATTGCAACAGGAGGGATAATTCCGTCACAACATCATGATAAAACAAGTTTATCTCTCTACAGTGTGTCTCAATAAAAACGTAACACTTTTGAAATGGTTGGCAAATTGAGCATATATAGTTTTATGAAGAAATGTTGATATGTATAGAAAGCTGAAGG